>CAIGQV010018070.1:0-20546 GCA_903798115.1 Danio jaintianensis | reverse complement strand
CTCCCTAGGTAGGCGTCCAGGAGGCATCCGAAACAGATGCCCGAGCCACCTCAGCTGACTTCTCTCGATGTGGAGGAGCAGCGGCTCTACTCCAGCTCCTCCCGGGTGACAGAGCTCCTCACCCTATCTATAAGGGTGCGCCCTGCCACCCTGCGAAGGAAACTCATTTCGGTCGCTTGTATCCGAGATCTTGTCCTTTCGGTCATGACCCAAAGCTCATGACCATAGGTGAGAGTAGGAACGTAGATTGACCGGTAAATCGAGAACTTTGCCTTTCGGCTCAGCTGTTTCTTTACCGAAAGGCAAAGCTCTCGATTTAATGCTATAATGCAATTCATAATGTAAATAAACTGAAAAACAGAAATACTGAACCGTTTTCTTAACAGATTTTTTTTACGGTCTAATATTGAGATAAAAACACAAAACTATAGTAACATTGTGTTTTAATCCTTTTTCCTTCCAGTCTTGTATGCTGGGAGACTCTTGGTGAAGTAAAGCCGGAATCCACAGGGCCATATCTTAATCCTAGACTATTTTAGTCATGTTTATTGTGTTGTTAATGCCTCCAGTTAGTTTCGCATATTCACTTTTATCCAATTGACCCATGACACCTTTCCTTTTAATTAGCTTTATGCTGATGTTATTAAACAAGCCACTAGATGGCAAAGTTATTATTAAGAGGCCAAAGGACTTAAAGGTATAGATTCACACACTATTTACTCTCCCTCAAGTAGATATATAACCTTTTATGAGTTTCTTTATTCTTTTTGACACAAAAGAAGATATTTTGAAGAATGCTGAAAACATGTAGTTCGCTTTTTACAGTGTAATTAAAGAGTTAATAATCACTCATGTGGTGTAAAACCTGACTTTTGGAACTTTAGGGAATGGTATTTTAACACACAAGAAGATAATTTGAAGAATGCTTAAATCCTGTAACCATTGACTCTCATAGTATTTATTCTTCCTACTATGGAAGTCAATGGTTACAGGTTTTCAAAATATCTTCTTTTGTGAACAGAAGAAAGAAACTCATTAACATGTCTAAATATGCTGATTTAAAATCCGTGTGAAATGGAAATTTACTACGTTTATTTGTCTAGCACACATTGTTATTGTTTAGGTGAACAATTAATCCGTGCAAATGAATCTAGTAAAGTAAAAAAAAAAAGGGTTTGTTAATCTTCAAATTCACGCAGGCTCTAAGGTAGAGAAGGGGAACTTTTAAAGATTAAAATCAATAACTTTAAATCATAATTGTAGTACAGATGAACAGCTAATGTATTTGGCAAGTCTACTACATGGAAATACTGTCGTCTTTCATCCACAAGGGGTCGCTGTGCACAATAAAGCCTATCAGATCTTCCTCACGCAGAATCTGCTGCTTTACTGCAGGTCTATCGATGAATACACTTTAATGTCGAATAAAAATATTAAATATTAAAATATAATATTTAATATTAAATAATATTAAGTGGTCAATAAAAAGAAAACCTGCATGCTGTTATAGGGCCGGTCTTTTTAAATGTGAATCCCTCTATATAGTTGAGGGAATTTACTAAATATATTTTTTAATATACTGTGAACTGTGCAACATTGTAGTAATTTAACTATTAAAACCGAGTATAAATGTAACAGGTGAAGTGATGTATATTTTATTGTGCTGAAAAGTCAAACACATTCTGGACAACAGAATCATGAACATTTCTCTCTCTCGCTCCGTCAAAAGGTAATACTTTGAATGTTTTTCTGTTCAGTAAGCCTGCATTTATTTGATCCAAAGTATAGTCAGTGGTGGAAAGAGTACTGAAAAATCATACTTAAGTAAACGTACCCTAAAAATGTAGTGTAAGTAAAGAGTTAAAGTATCTGTTGTAAATATTACTCAAAGTATGAGTAAAAATTAGCCCTTTCAAAAGTACTCGAGTAGTGAGTATTCATTCATTCATTTTCTTTTCGGCTTAGTCCCTTTATTAATCTGGGGTCGCCACAGCGGAATGAACCGCCAACTTATCCAGCATATGTTTTACGCAGCGGATGCCCTTCCAGCCGCAACCCATCACTGGGAAACATCCACACACACTCATTCACACACACACACTACGGACAATTTAGATTACCCAATTCCCCTATACCGCATGTCTTTGGACCTGTGGGGGAAACCGGAGCACCCGGAGGAAACCCACGCCAACACGGGGAGAACATGCAAACTCCACACAGAAATGCCAACTGACTCAGCCGAGGCTCGAACCAGCGACCTTCTTGCTGTGAGGCGATTGTGCTACCCACTGCGCCAACGCGTCGCCCCGAGTAGCTGATTTGTGGATGTGTGTAAACGTAACATTCTGTAGTGCATCTAGTTATTGCCCAGCAGGCAGACAAAGTCATAAGACGTTAATATTAGGTTAGATTTAGGTTGTGATGTCAGGTGACCAAAATTTAATGTCTAGCCAGCGTCTAAGGATAACCTTATTTTGATGTCCAATAACAACATCAAATGTTGTTTATTATTTTGTTGATTTTAGGTTGTGTTAGAAAGTGACCAAAATCCAACATCGAGTCAACATCTTAAACCAGCGTCATATTACGTCCACACAACGTCAAGCTGTAATATCATTAGACGTTGATATTTGGTTGATTTAAGGTTGGAGTTCTGACGTCAACCTCATTTTCATTTCCAAACAAAATGCAACGTCCCCACGACGTTGGCGTACAACTTAAATCTGACGTCATGTTGACATCTTGTGCCTGCTGGGTGTTTAAGGCCCTTTCGGTCATCATACAGTAAACATCTGTCATCTTCTCATCAGTGACATGCATCTAAACAGTCTCTGGGGGTCAATGCGTGTAAAGATTTTGGACATCTTCTTGGACACTTTTAATGCTTCCAAACAGTTTGCTGCAATTATAAAGCGCACATGTCTTGAGGAAGTTCATTATGAGGCGATTTTCCGCTTTACTTCTATGTGCGATTTGATTGGACAGGAATCACAGGACTGATAATCCAATGTGGATCCAATGAAAATCCAATGAATATTTTTTTTTTTTCAGTGTACAGTTCTTCTATATGCTTTTCCCAGGACTGTGCTTTATTATATCAAGTGTATTGCAGGATTTAATTTGCGTAACCTCAGTTTTCAAATAGCACCGTCATGCTTCTACAAAAATGTTTATTTGCTTTATCACGTAATTGCTCTGCTTTATTATGCTGGAACCTCAGGAGAGACAAACAATTGTCTGAGGGAGAGACGGCTAACAATAACCTGTAACTCAATAACATTTCTCCTCCCTCGCGAGAATACTTTGTTCTCAGATACGTTTTAACCCGATGACAACAGATCCACAAACTCACACAGCGTGACGCAAACCAGCACAACTCGTTCAACAGTCTTATTCATGCTAATCCACTCTTAAAAAACAAACATATCACACTGAAATCCTGGAAATATATTTTAATAAAAAAAAATCATTAACAACAAAACACGCACACTCTACTTTGGTGGTTTAGTACAGGTTTTTAAACTAGATCTTAATAGTTCTGCTTTGGATATTAAGGCATCTGGTTCACACCATTAGCATTCAAACAACACGTCTGTACTGAAAATGAAAGTGTTCCCTCTTCCTATTTACACATCAAACTCTTTAACATGACATGACGACATTGATCCAGAAATGAACTTTTTTTTTTTTCTTTTTTTTTTCGTAAATTCACAGTGATACAAAAATCAAGTTTTAAGTCACCCAAAGTTGATATTTGTTGTTTTTATTAGTCCGTCTTGCACTTCAGATTTTAATTCAGACGCATTAATTAGCCCCATTGTAGGACTATATATTTACACTATTTATAACTATACACTACCTGACAAAAGTCTTGTCACCTACCCAAGTTTTAGGAACAACAAACAATAACTTGACTTCTAGTTGATCATTTGATATCAGAAGTGGCTTATATGAAAGGCAAAGGCCTCTAGATTACACTTATCTTACCACAATAAAATATGATCATGCCTTGATTTTTTTATTGTTTAATTAGGACAGTAAGGCCCTTTGCTTGGACAAGTCTTGTCACTTAACAGAAATAATGTACAGTATAGAATATAAATTATATAATATTGTGTATGACTCCAATGAGCTTGGAGTACTGCATCAATACTCCGTACATCTGCAATGACTCAAAGAACTTATTACTATACTATACTATTAATAAAGTCATCTGGAATGGCAAAGAAAGCGTTCTTGCAGGACTCCCAGAGTTCATCAAGATTCTTTGGATTCATCTTCAATGTCTCCTTCTTCATCTTACCCCAGACATGCTCAATAATGTTCATGTCTAGTGACTGGGCTGGCCAATCCCAGAGCACCTTGACCTTCTTTGCTTTCAGGAACTTTGGTGTGAAGGCTGAAGTATGAGAAGGAGCGCTATCCTGCTGAAGAATTTGCTCTCTCCTGTGGTTTGTAATGTAATGGGCAGCACAAATGTCTTGATACCTCAGGCTGTTGATGTTGCCATCCACTCTGCAGATCTCTCGCACGCCCCCATACTGAATGTAACCCCAAACCATGATTTTTCCTTCAGCAAACTTGACTGATGTCTGTGAGAAACTTGGCTCCATGTGGGTTCCAGTAGGTCTTCTGCAGTATTTGTGATGATTGGGATGCAGTTCAACAGATGATTTATCGGAAAAATCTACCTTCTGCCACTTTTCCAAATGATCAACTAGAAGTCAAGTTATTATTTGTTGCTCTTACAACTGGCATCGACGACAAGACTTTTGTCAGGTATATACTATTTCTGACTATATATATTTTTTCTCATTTTCTTTGGGAAGGTGATTGTTGTTGAAGAAAAACTGTGGAAAATAAATCTAATAGTTGGCAAGCCTTGAATTAAAAATAAAAAAATTAGACCACAAAAAAAAAATAACATTAGCCGTTCACCTGCTTTAACTTGAAAATTCCAGTTTACAATCAGCAATAATGAGTTTCGTAAGGACACTTAATGCTAATCAGAAACGTGTAATTTCGACATGGTAAACCATTAGTTTAACCCTTTAACTGTTACCCTATACTTGAAAATGATATATAGTTTGTCAGGATTGATTCAGGTTCAGACTATTATTATTTTATATTAAGTGTATACTCAAAAACATCCGGGATGCTAACCGTTAAGGGGAATAGTTTCCAAAATGAAATTCTAAATGTAGATTTATTCACACCGTCATTCCAGCCCTGTATTATTTTATTTGCTCAACTATTTCAATAAAATTAAAGGGATAGTTCACCCAAAAATGAATATTACCTCATCATTTACTCTCGCTCATGTGGTTTAAAAAACATTTTGTTTCTTCTATTGAACACAAAAGAAGATATTTAGAAAAATGCTGATTCCTGGCTTCCAAAGTAGGAAAATCGACTACTATTGGAGTCTATAAGTGTCAGCTTCCAGCATTCTTCAAAATATCTTATTTTAAGTTCAACAGAAGAAACTCAAATAGGTTTTAAACACATAATGATAAAACATTTTTATTTGGTGAACTACCCCTTTAAAATTGATCATTTAAATCAGTGATCATTTAAACCCTGTTCCTGAAGTCACACTAACGGTACATAATTTGGATGTCTCCCTTATCTGACCCATTAATTTCAGGTTTCCGAGTCCCTTCTAATGTTCTGCTGAGTTAATTCAGGTGTGTTTGATTAGGGAGAGGTTGAAAATGTGTCCTGTTGGTGCACCTTAAAGAACATGGTTGGGAAACACTGATTTAAATGACTACAATTCTCCCCAAAAAAAAACTAAATTGCATGATACGTGTATTTTTATTATAAATGCGTTTGCGCTATTTTCCAAATCTTTTGAAACCAGTTTTCATATTTTCCGTCATAATTATCGAAATCCCCTATATTATTATTCAGGAAATATGCAACCACATTGAAAGGTCCTGCGATTGATCATAAAATACACAAAAATCAATCACACTGAATTCTGATCACAATATATAGACATTAATCAACCACATTGTGTCTTCTTTGCTACCTGACGAAGGCTTTAATGGTCTAAATGTTGTCTGTGACTAACTATCAAAGATTTTGACAACTAATCAACAATATTACGTCAAAACCCGCATGAAACATTTACCAGTGCTCTTTCTGAAGCAAGGATTTTGTGAATACTTGTTTTTTTCTATCTTTCTATAACTGATACTATTAATATGGCTACTGCTTTCTACTGTTATTATGCATTTTAATGTTCCTTTATTTATATATTTCAATCCATACACCCAGTTAATATTATACACACACACACAAATCTGGCTGTTGTTGACTGTCTTTTGTATTTGATTTGTCATGTAATTTGTGTATCTCTTTGCATAATAATAATAATAATACATGAGGTTGGAATGACTGCGAATAAATGACAAACCTAGTGAATGAACCCCGTATGGTTGCGATTTTTTTGTAGATTAAAAAGCAACGATGATTAAGAAGAGAAGGAAGACTGCTGAGAATAGCGCTAGTCAATGCTAAATGAGTTTGAAAGCCGGAGGGGAGGGAGGAGCTGTGGTGAATCGGCATGCCTTCACTTGTTGAGGCTCGTTCACCTGATATTTCCTGCACTGGTGGGTGGAGAAGGCTAAAGTGCTGCTAATTGAATTCCTACCTCAGGCTGTACTCAAACGACACCTACGACGGCACTCTGGGATGTCCTGAACGCTAAATCCAACTGCTGTGCTTTGACGCCCACTCTGGCTGTTTGACTGTCATTCCTCTACTAGTCCTCCTCCTGCTAAACGACAATCAGATTTGTTCCAAAATCAAAGCCAGAGCTGATCAGACTGAGCCTTTTTCAGAAATGATCATCTTTAGAAATGCACCAAGAAAAACTACAGCATGGCCAGGAAATATAAAAGAGACACAATGCTGTCAAACTCCATTTTAATAGAAGATAAACCACATTTTAAAGTGTTAGTTTACCCTCATAAAATGTAAATTTATATTAATTATTCATCTTAATGTAGTTTTAGTCCTCTGAGAACTTCGTTCATCTTCAGAACACAAATGAAGATATTTTAGATGAAATCCTGGAGCTCTCTCATCCTCCATACGCTTATTTCACACGGCCGCCATTTTAAAACACGAAAGCGAGGCTGCGGTGGGAAGAAACGCAAAAGTAGAGGATCAGCACTGTAAACATTGCAACAACATGCTGTGGACTACAAACCTCCAGCTGTTGCCGTGATTTCAAAATGCAGATATGGTGTAAACATCACTTTAATATCATTCAGTTAAGATTAATTTAAACAATTAAAAGCATATTAGGCATCAAACAAAATCACAATCTCTTTAAGAGTAATACGCTTAAGTGTCCTGCTAGGCTTCAGTTCATGGCACCAGGTAAACACCGTGGGGATGCTTCCCTGCTTCAGCCTATGTAACCCGGTGAGCGATAAAACAATGCAGTCCTCTGTAGCACACCCTCGTGTTGTCTGTAATAGTGTTGTCCCGCCCGGTACTGAAGTTTTAAAAACGTCCATTTCCAGCTAACATTTAAGCGCCGCTGAGCGCGTTCTTAAACTGCTGATTTGCCATAGTATTCATCAGTGCTTAACATAAATGACTGTGATTGACCGTGAAGGTCATCAGTTCACCGCTCTTCACTGAGTGCAAACACAGATCCACAAACACTGGAACGTTTTAAAGCCACGAAGATCAGTCGATTGCTCGTCTGTGTTTGCACTCGGTGAACTGATGCGGTGAACTGATGACCTTCTCGGCCAATCACAGTCATTTCTGTTGAGCACTGGTGAATACAATGGGAAATCAGTGGTGTTGCGTTCAACAGTGCTTAAATCTTAGTGGGAAATTTCAGTACCGAAATTCAGTATCGTGACAAGTCTAATATAGTGAAAGAAACAGTTCATAAACTTCAGTTTGATAAATGGCATCTAAAACGTGTGTTTGGGAAAGATAACATTAGCTAACTAGTGCCATTTCCCTTAACTTAGCTGAAAATGAGGTCCGATATCCCTTTTTATTTTCACTTTTCATTCAGAACGGACCTTCGGGTCACTCGGAAGGCGGTGAAATGATACATTTGTGTTGCTTTCTCGTCACTGATAAGATATACAGCCAGGTACACAACATTCCTGACAACATACTTCCGGGTTTCTTCCCACCACAGCCTCGATTTTGCTTTTAAAATGGCGGCCGCATGAAATGTCTATAGACGGCAATGGTCTTGAGACGTTCAAATTACAGAAAAGGAACAAAAAATTTTGGCAAAACGTTCAATGTGACCTCAGTGGTTCAACTGTAATCATATACGAAGCTCCAAAACACCTTTGTGTGCCAAAACAAAACTCTAAAAATGAATTTGTCTGTCTATTGTCTCATCCATGTCATGTCAGAGAGTGTTTATTATGTGCCAAAGTGCAACACAAGTGTCATAGTAACTTGTGCCATAGTAAATGCAAAAGTAAATGGTTGTTATTATGTTTTTTTTGGGCGTACAAAAGTGGTCTTGGAGCTTCGTATGATTGCAGTTGAACCACTGAAGTGACATGGACTGTTTTGACATATTTTGGGTTATTTTTCTGAACCGTTGCTGTTTACACTTAAAAATATCTATATTTTGCTGCTTGTTCAAACTACTTATTTAAAATGAGCTGAAACAAAACAGTTCTTGAGATATTTCTTTGGAGTACTTGTTTTATGTTCAATTTACTTACATTTTTTAAGTTAACTTAATGGATCTGTGTTGCGACAACATGAATTGTGTGGACCCTGCATTTTTTTTTTTAAGTGTTTGGAGGATGAGGAACTCTTTGATTTCATCTAAAAACTATTTTGTGTTCTGAAGATGAATGAAGGTCTCAGGGGATTGAAACGACATGATGGCGAGTAATTAATTGAACAATTGACATTTTTGGGTGAGCTAACCCTTTAAATACACTACCGGTCAAAAGTTTGGGGTCAGTAGGATGTTTAAATGTTTTAAAATAAGCTTCTCCTGCTCACCAAGGCTGCATTTATTTCATCAAAAATACAGTACAAAATTGAGAAGTGTTATTGCACTATATAATAACTGTTCAAAAGTAGTTTATAATTTAATTTAATAATTTATGCCAGTGATTTTGAAGATGAATTTTCAGCTTCATTACTCCAGTCTTCAGAGTCACGTGGTCCTTCTGAAATCACTCTAATATTAATTATTATTATTAATGGTAATAGTAATAAAAGCATTAATGACTGGAGCAATAATTTCATTTGAAACTATGTACAAGAAAGCAGTTATTTAAAATGTTAATAAATATTTTTTTTTAAATTCACATTTAATAAATGCCGCCTTGATGAACAGAATAATTTTCTTAAAGAAAACAAAACAAAAAAAACCTGATCCCAAACTTTTGACCGGTAGTGTACTTGTCATGAAATATTGTTTGTGTGTGAATAACTGCCTTTACTACACGACGAACAACGAAAGGGTCCTAACATTGTTTTAACTATCTGACAAAGACTGAAAAGGTTCAAATATAGTTTGGTTTAATCTATGATTAACAATGTTTTTACAACCTAAAGAGGATTGAAAGGATCAAAACATTAGTGCACAATTAACAAACAGCGTTCTGACTGCTTGAAGGCAAAAAGGATCAAAACATTTGTCTTCAATCAACAATCGGCATTTCAACGGCCTAACAAAGACTGAAACTCAATTTGAACAAATATTTCAGCTATATGAAATGACTGAAATATTGTCGCCTACGATTCACAAACAACATTTGTATAATTTTATGAAATCCAAAATTTTTTGCTACCTGACAAAGGCTTTAATGGTCGAAAAACTATCTGCGACTAACTAACAAACATTTTGACAACCCAACGAAGGCAGAAGAATTCAATAATTTGTCATTTTACTATTAAACTATAGGGTTTGATAGCACTGCTCTTTTATACAAATACCATTTCCAATCAGATTTTTCTGCATTAAAACATTGTTTTGATCATGTTTCGTGACATTCATCAAGAATAAACAATCGTGTTTTACACGTTTCATCTGTGTCGGTCTCAAACATTGTTGTCAGCAATTTCAACTACCTGCTGCTGCTCATGTGATTTTAAAACCTCACAAGACTGGTGTAGCAAGTCTAATTCCTGCCAACGCATTTTCACCACGTCAGCCTGGATAGATTCATCCTGAGCGCCAGTATTTGGGGTCTAAAAGAAAAGGTTATTTTAAAAAGGAGTGCTTGGAAAAACGGGTGTATTAAAAGCAGCTGGGCAGCGACACGCAAGGCACTTTCTAAAGATACTTATAACATTCGTATGAACCTTTCAGCATTTACCAATGGGGCATTTCTGCTGCACTGATTTTTGTCATCTAACAAACATGTGATCCCATGAATACAAACAAAGCTTCTTCCTCTTCAAAATAACCAGAAGAAATGAAAGTAAAACCAGCGCAGCTATTGGTTCAAGATTTGCACATCTCAGTCATTATCGTATATAAAGTGCCACAGGATAAACGGTGCAAGATTTAAAGGCCACATGATGGTTTTCTACAGTATCCGTTGATCGAAGGGAAGGACTGCGAGATCCTGGGAATGCTGATCTGATCGTCCCGGTGCTTTGAGAATGGAAAATGTTGTTCAGGATCTGAACACGTGCACTGCCCGCACCACATACTGTCGGCAGATGGGACATTCGCTCATGCGTTTGCCACACTTTGTGCACGTGACCATGTGTCCGCACTCCAGAAGCACACAGTCAATGGGTGAGTCCATACAGATCTTACAGAGGTTCTCCTCCACAGCCGTCCCAGAGCCAGTGTCTGCACGCAAACAAAGGAAACGAGAAGTCAAACAAAGATGCAGCATTTCTGGCAGGAGATTAAATATGCAATCAATCTATGCACTGACTTGAAAACATCATGTAGGGTGAGTTATCAAGGCAAAATGTCATAGATAAATAAATGTGTGCTGTCAAATGATTAAATCGCATCCAAAATAAAAAGTTTGTGTTTACATAATATAATAATACATAATTTTGTTTTGTGTGTTATGCATGCATGTGTATGAATGTAATAGTTTTAATAACTAATTTCTAATAACTGACTTTGCCATGATGACAGCACATAATATTTTACTAGATATTGTTCAAGATACTAGTATTCAGCTTAAAGTGACATTTAAAGGCGTAACTAGATTATTTAGGCAAGTTAGGGTAATTAGGGAAGTCATTGTATAACAATAGTTTGTTCTGTAGACAATGGAAAACAAAAAATATTGCTTAAGGGGGCGAATAATATTGACCTTAAAATGCTTTTAAAAAAAAATTAAGAACTGCTTTTATTCTAGCCAAAATAAAACAAATAAGACTTTCTCCAGAAGAAAAAATATTATAGGAAATACTGTGAAACATTCCTGAATCTGTTCAACATCATTTGGGAAATATAAAAAAAAAAAATTTATAATCACAGGACGGCTTTAACTGTATATAAAATGTATATTTATTTATTAGAGATGCACAGAATTTTCAGCCACCGAAATAAAAATGGTACAACCACCAAAAGTAAATAACATTTAATTTAAGGTACATTTCTTAAAATCTTACGGAATCTAATTTGTCAGAGAAAAAAGAAACTAAAACACATTAAATAAGTGACATGGATAAATTGCACTTGTTTAAAAAAAAAAGAAAAGCTACACACATGAATTCAACCTGCAAGCTCAGTGATCGCAAACTGTTGATTGAATCAATTATTCATGACTTCATAATACTCTTGATAAATTAAATGGCCACTTAAAATGAATGCAATCTACTCATAACATTAAAAAAAATCTGATGAAATGGACTCACCTGTGCCTTCTGTGGCATTAGACACTGTAAAAACGCAGAAAAAACAAAACAAATACAGCTTAGGTTAATGTAATCAACAGAAATAATACATTGAATTTCTACATTGAGTAAATGGGATCATGTTTGCCCCAATATACTGATAAAATACGACTTGGTTATAATTAATTAATTAATTTGTTTAGTTTTTTTCCATCTGTATGCAGTTACTCTCTGATGTTATTTATACAACAGTTCTGTCTGGTTCTCGAATCTGATTGGCTAATCGCTGTGAGATATTAAAGTAACATCAGCACTCCTACAGGCTCTTCACCCTTGTGTATTACTCCGCCCACACGAGTGGCAAGCAGAGGACTACAGTTTGAAATATTGCTGCTTTTGGGCAACAATGTACTTTTGAGGCTTTTTTAGGCGAGAATGTAGTCGTTTAGATTGCAACTATGCAGTTCATTTATAAGGATAATGCCTATTTTAAATATTCATGATTTCGAAGATTTAGTGCATTGGCGGTCATCATCCTGTCATACTGAGCAAAGCAATGACTGTTGACGTTCTGCCACAAGATGGCGACAGAGACCGCATAATAAGTCCTTAGGGAAGAAAAGCAACATTTTTTTAGCGTACGTTTCAAACTACAGCTGAACAAATCATTACAGAACAGGTAAATTACATTCTAAGTCGATCTCTCTCTTTTATATTTTGTAGTGCTGTATTTATACCATAGTATGAACTGTTTTTAAAATTTACGAATTGCGCTTTGTGTATTTATACATTTTTTGAAATTACGAATTGGATTTGTGCATTTATGAATTGTGTTTTGAATTTACGAATTAAATTTTGTAAATATAAAGTATGTATGAATTTTATTTTGTAAATGCATTTTTTTGAGACTGATCTGGCTCCATAATTACCCATGGAAACTTTAATCAAAAACAGGTTTGTTATATTTAGCCTTGGCCCACAGTCCTTAGTCAAGTTTGGTTTTTGGCCCTTCATAAGAAAATGTTTGGGTACCTCTGATCTTAAGAGTGCTGAGCTGACAGTAAAAGCCCTACTCTTTACCCATGTTCTGCAGGTCCTTCTGGTCATGGTACAGGCGCGTGACCCTCTCCATCAGCTCCCATTTCTCACAGCAGCCCTTGTAGTCGACAAAGTTTCGGGCTAGAATCTCCTTCAACTGCCGGACACTCAAATCCTCGATATCCTCCACTGATCTGAGGTCTGAGAGAGACGCCCGTCGGCCAGGAGCCAACACTTCCTCAGAGTCTGAAAACTGACACACAAAGAGACTAAGAGTAAGTACACTACCTGACAAAAGTCTTGTTGTCGATGCCAGTTGTAAGAGCAACAAAAAATAACTTGACTTCTAGTTGGTCATTTGGAAAAGTGGCAGAAGGTAGATTTTTCCGATAAATCATCTGTTGAACTGCATCCCAATCATCACAAATACTGCAGAAGACCTATTGGAACCCGCATGGATCCAAGATTCTCACAGAAATCAGTCAAGTTTGCTGAAGGAAAAATCATGGTTTGGGGTTACATTCAGTATGGGGGCGTGCGAGAGATCTGCAGAGTGGTTGGCAACATCAACAGCCTGATGTATCAAGACATTTGTGCTGCCCATTACATTACAAACCACAGGAGAGGGCAAATTCTTCAGCAGGATAGCGCTCCTTCTCATACTTCAGCCTCCACAAAAAAGTTCCTGAAAGCAAAGTAGGTCAAGGTGCTCCAGGATTGACCAGCCCAGCCACCAGACATGAACATTATTGAGCATGTCTGGGGTAAGATGGAGGAGACACTGAAGATGAATCCAAAGAATCTTGATGAACTCTGGGAGTGCTGCAAGAATGCTTTCTTTGCAATGAATCAAATCACTGATTAATAAAGTCATCTGGAATGGCAGAGATGTATGGATGCAGTCCTCCAAGCTCATGGAAGTCATACACAATATTCATTTTTCCACTGCACCATGACTTTATATTCTATACTGGACATTATTTCTGTTAAGTGACAAGAAAAGTCAGAAAAGTCAGACCTTACTGTCCTAATTAAATAATTAAAATCAAGGCATGATCACATTTTATTTTGGCAAAATAAGCGTAATCTAGAGGCCTTTGCCTTTCATATAAGCCACTTCTGATACCAAATGATCAAGTAGAAGTCAAGTTATTATTTGTTGTTCTTAAAACTTAGGCGACAAGATACTGTCTGGCCATTACATGAGCCATATGTGATTCATTTGTCCATCAGTGGAATGATTTTTGCATGCACTTAGGATGCAAAGCCAACCTTAGGGAAGAAAAAACGACTGCCGAATTAAGGTCATGAGATGGAAAATGAAAGTGTGTCATTTTTACTTTCACTTTTCCGTTTTAGAAACCATGGTTAGTCAGCCAAAGCCATAACCACAAAGCAATCTAAAGAGGAGCAAATCGGCTGTGGTAAACAAAAGTGTGAAGAGAAGTGTGTGACATTTTGCAGCCAAGAAAGACGCAAAAGGGATTATAAAACACACACGGACTATTGATTAACGTAAGAGTGTGATGAAAGTTGAAGTCCACATCCTGTTAATATGCAAACAATATTTGCTAATGCAGCGATAACATCTGCAGTTTAAAGGTCTGTTTGAAGGACTTCTTCACTTCAGCCTTTATTATTATACCAAGGAGTGTCAGTGTTGGCCTTTTACTACGCTGTAAATGTTACACATGTTTTGCTTAAAGAGATAGTTCACCAAAAAAATCATTGACTCATTGTCCACCTGTATCAAAACCTGCTAGTTACTTTCTTCTGTTGAACACAAATGAGGATATATATTGAAGGATGTTGGAGCCATTGACTCCCATAGTATTTTTCTTCCTACTATGGATGTCAATGGCTCTTGTTTAAGGTTCAAAAAAAGTAGGGCTGCTGCGATTCGTCTGTATAATCGACTTATTTTATATTATTTTAGTTTTCACATTTTGACTATAATAACCACCAAAGGCTAACTACAAACCACTAAATTATTATAAATATCAGTTTAGTAACGAAATATTTAGCATATGAATTGGATTTGTGTATGTGTTTTTACATTTGTGCTCAATAGCCAGTTTAAGCAACATCATGTGCATTTATAGTATAGTGCAGTTCACCGGTAACGTCGATTCAGTTTCACTTTCCCCACAAGACACCATCAAATCTCTTGCTCCTGCTGAATAGAAGGTCAACCTTCCAAACTTTTAAGACCATCAGTTGCTGGGGAATATTGGGATAAATACAAAGACATTATGAAAGAGAAGTTCTGTAATATTGTTTTTTATGTTTTCACTTTTCATGCTTAAAAATGTTGCAGCCTTTTGCTTACATTTTGTAAGTGTAAATGGTAGGGGTGTAACGGATCACGGTTGATAACACCCCATGGTTCGGAACACACTTGACCGGTGGATTAATACATTTTTTTTTACTTGTAGATTAATCCTAAATTTGTAACGATTGCAGAGAGATCACCTCTCGCATCATTCAAATCACATGTATGAAAGCATTTAGGCTTTCCTGTAAAATATAATGGTGACGGAAGTAGTCGTGGTGGGTTATTCGGGATGTGGTGGGTTTCTTAGGTTATTAAAGGTGTTTTCTGTCACTACTTGTTAAGCCTGCATCAATGCATTTAGTGTAAGCTGCACGATTAACCACTAAAGATCGGGATCTCAACACCCACGCAACAAATTATAAATGATGGTGATTTGTATAGGTTTATTAATCCTACGAATCGCTGCATTCAAATCTGTGTTTGAAAAACTCCAAAATCAAGAAAGAGATTCAGTCTTTTGAGTTAGTTATGACAAACAGTCAAATAACACAGCAGTACTGGGATATCAGTTTATAGTTTAGATAAAACCACTGATGTTTATGGTAAAGATTAAAATCACCGTCATTAAACTTGACGCTCAAATGTAAGTTGTAGGCAGCATTTACATTATTTAACCAATAGGAGGTGACAACCAGCCATCAAAAATATGCCACTGAATAATTCTTCAAAAATGATGCATACGAAGTTTTATGAGTGAATAACTGAATCATTTATTGAAAATGAGACTAAAAATAAATATGGGTTGTACAAAACAACTGTTCGATTTCTACATTTAGCGTTATCAGCAACAGTAGTAGTAACAGTGAATTTTTCACAGTACTATTGTTATTCAGCTGATCATTTCTTCATTTTATTTTTAATACAATTACAGGTTCTAAGTTCTGTTTGTTGAAAACGAAAGTGTCTCGCAGTACTGTTTTTGTATAAATGGAAAGCAAATTACATTTGTCTCCTCCCCTTTTTGGCTTATCCGAAAAATGGTCCGATCCGTGACTAAAAACCATAATGTGATCCAAACCGTGAGATTTGTGATCCGTTACACCACTAGTATATGGATATGTATCCATATATATTTATCATTCTGCAGTCATTAAATCAAAAAACAGAGATGAGGTAGTTTAGAATGTCAGCAGCCTATATATTTAATAAACTAATGAGAGAAGCTGTAACTTTCAGCACTGCAGACATTACCACGTCATTGTAAGGTTTTGCATGCTATTTTATTAATAACTTTCATGTTGTGGGTTGCCACGTATAGGCATACCCCTAATTACGAAACTGAAATTCATAATCTATAACTGATGTCATTTCCCCATGTTGGTTATTTTGGTTTTTAAACCTGTTAATACCATCCCTTTAAAGATATATATCCGCCTGTGGACAGACTGAGTGCCTGAGAGCTTGGTGTGTTGTTTTTATTTTTAGCATCACTCTTTCCTTCTGCTTGTTGCTTTATTTGTAAGCGGTCGCCTTCACTTTCTAGTGGTTTTGGTATATTTTAATGAAGAAAAAACATTACATATTGTGCCGTTAATTGTGAAAACAAGCCACTGTGGATGATAAGGCAAGTCAAATTTCACTATTCAGTTCAGTACTGACTCATTTCGATTCAGTATGATTTATATTTCCATCACTAAATGGATATCCACAGACTGCAGACCCATGAATATTGTTCAGGACTGTACCAGTTACCATCATGGTGAACTATTGATATGAACTGTACAATACTGAAAAGGCTCAAAAGTGAGTCAGTTTGCAGAAGGCCCTTCCACTGCACTTACTGGAGACCATTGGACATTAGTAAGTGGCCAAAACTACATCGATGTAACAGTGCTAATCAATGACAATTGGCATCTGCATCCATTTACTTTAGGCAAGTTAAAAAATAAGAAGAATAACATAAAACTAGAGGATCTGTTTCCTGAAACTAGAATGCATTTTACATTTGTGATTAATCTAGATTAAGCAAAGACCTTGATTGCAATTAGCACGTTAACATTTCTTTAATCAATTGGCATGTTCAAAATCGCGATTTCGATACGATTTCAATTAAATGCACAGCCCTAATATACATGTGTATGTTTTAAAAAAAATTAACCATTGTTTCTCGTCATGGTCGGTCCATGTGTGTACGGAGCGGTTCATGCAGGGTTTTTTCAATCATTTGACAGGGAAGCGAGTGTTTTGGTATCTCCCTCACTCACTCAGTACAGGATCATTCCGGTCGAATTAACTTAATAGAGAATTAAGTTAATAAATTTGTTAATTAAAACATAATGAAATAACTTAAATAGAGAAAATAATATTTTTTATAACTCAAAACTAACAGAAATCCAGCAAGGGGAGCGGGAGCAATCAAAGTGTGTAAGCAGCCCAAATGGCAACCTTCAGCACTGCCCAATGACACTGGTTGGGTCGTATAATCACTGTCATGTTCAATATGAGGGTGTAATCTTCATTAAAGCATGAACTATCACTTTAAGATGCAATGGCATGAAAAGAAAAGACTTGAGTGTTTCGTGGTTTCATGAAAGGAAAATGACAAATTATCAAGAGTCCAAATCTTTGATTGCAAAAAAAAGTAATAATAATTCACAGAAAGACTTCCAGAATTGACTGTTCTTTCCTCTGCCCCATTGAACAGGCCAGAGCACAGCAGGAAGAAGAAGAGGAGGAGGAGGAGTAGGAGAGGAGTTACCTGCTCCTGCTCCATCTGCAGCTCAGTGTCCATCTCGCTCTCAGCTGTCACCTCAGCCGAGCTCTGGGGGTCAAAGGTCACAGCCAACACAGTTTAAAACAGCTGTGGCTAGCCGTCTCACTCGCTTTAGTTTATAACAAATACTACACACACGCTGCTTAACTGAGAGTGTGTGTTGAAAAAGGAGTCACTTTAAAGCTGGACTTTAGTGCTGTGTGAACCAGATGGAGGAGTAAAGCGGAGGGGCTGTGAACACTGATGTATTTGATCAAGATTCAACATATACTTAGATCAAATTTCTTAAAATAATTTATCTTAACATGTTTAATACACCAAGGTAAATATAAGCAAACAATTAACAGTTTGACGTGTTAAAGAAAGGCATTAAGTTTGGAATAACTACGATTTGTTTTCAGGAGTAATGTTAATTTAGGTATAATTAAACAGTAAAAACGTTCAATATTATATATTATTGCAATTTGACATGTGTATTCTATATGAACAATCTTCTTAAATGTCATTCCTTTGATGCAAAGCTGAATTTTTACTTTTATTTTTAAAGAATCGTTGGTCCAGTGTCACATGATCCTTCAAAATTTAGACTAATATGCTGATATAGTGCTTATGAAACTTTCTAATTATTATATATGATGAAAAGATAGCCAATATTTTTGCCATTCAGGTTTTGGGGAAAAAGAAATTATAGTAATAATAATAATAATAATAATATTTTTTATTCAGCAAGGACACATAAATGCATCTAAAGGCTGATTAAGATACTTATATTCACTGTAGTGTTATCAAATGAATGCACTGGTCAATATAATAAAAAAACCTTAAAAATAAAAATCTGATTTTTTATTTTTAATAATATTATTTTATTCGGCAAGGACACATAAATTGATCTAAAGGCCCAGAAAGATACTTATATTCACTGTAGTGTTATAAAAATTAATGCAGCATTGGTGAATATAAAAAAAAAAAATTACAAGTAAAACTCTGATTTTGTATTTATTTCTTTTAACTTTTTGACTGTATGACAGATCCCATGCAACTGATTTAACCGATTATTAGTTTGTACCTGTCCATTTTCCATGGCTTGTGTCTGTGGTCCAAGTTCCGTTGTGTTGTTCCCAGACGGGCTCACTGTTATGATGGAGGTGTCCGGGGTCTCCTGCTGGTCTAAGCGTGTGGTTTCTGGGGCTGGAATGTGCGTGTCGGACGTGGGCGTCTGCTGGCCAAGAACCAGCTCGACCAGCTCCTCCTTCTCACGGCACATCTGCGTCGGGACCCCGTGCAGGTGCAGGTAGTCCCTGAGATCCTTCACCTTGAGCTTCATCAGTTCTGCTCGCTCAAACAGGATGCCGCGGAAACGCTGGCAGGTGCGGCACAGCCACGGCTGGAGCTCCTGCTGAGTGCAACACTGGCTGCAGTAGCTCTTCTTGCAGTCCATGCACACGTGCTGCAAACAATAATGGAAGGAGACGTTTTAAGGGTCCTCTGAAGTGCTTTGAAATGTGCATTTTTGTAGTTAATGTTTGATGTAATCTCAACAGACACATGTAGCTCCTCCCCTTTTAAAAAAAACAAACAGCCAATAGCAGGTTTAATCACAGCTCTGCCAGTGAGAGTGTTTAAGCTCAAGCGCATCAGCATTTGATTGGTCAGAAGATTTGATGAGAAACTGAAGTATGAGGTGATGTAAAAAAAAAAAAAAAGCATTAATCAATTTTTATGCGTAAGAGACAAACTGCAAGCTTTAGATGTTTATATCTTCTAAATGTGAATTTTGTCAGTGTTTTGGAGCACACTAGCTTATAGATATCCTTAAGACTAACATACCGATACTAATATCTAAAAAATTTCACGGGACCTTTAAAGCCTATTTCAGGTCTTTTTTTTAAATAAAAGATTTTTTGAAATAAAAGATCGTTCAGATTCAGATAATAAATAAAATGGGAATAAATAATGATTTCTTGTGTGGCCCAGTACCAATTGATCCCGGTGGGATCCAGGCGTTAGGAACCACTGATGTAGAATGTAAATGTCCTTGTAAAATGGTTTTAATGTTATTTGTGAATGTGTTCCACAGAAGCGGACTGCAGCTTATAAAATAGAGCTCATTTGAACAACTTCTACCAAACTGTGACTAGTTTTTTAGGAAAATGTAAAAATTGGCCTTTTTTTCCAGCCGATACGAAGTATTGTGTCTATAGGAGTGATCTGAGCTCTCAGACTCCTTAAATAGACGATAATTGAGGTGGCAGAGGCTGCGCAATAAGCTAAAATGTTTCTAACATTCTTTTTTATGGAAACATGATGGGAAATGTATACTGCCTAACCAAAAATGACAGAGGTCATGTCCATGTATTGTGCGACACGCTGGATGAGCACGCTCCACATAATGACTCTACTTACTATTCATTCATTCATTTTCAACCGCTTTTCCGGGGCAGTCTTAGGAGAGAACCCCAGACTTTCCTCTCCCCAGACAGTTCCTCCAGCTCCTCCGGGGGGGATCCCGAGGCGTTCCCAGGCCAGCCGAGAGACATAGTCCCTCCAGCGTGTCCTGGGTCTTCCCCGAGGCCTCCTCCCGGTGGGACATGCCTGGAACACCTCCCTAGGTAGGCGTCCAGGAGGCAT
>CAIGQV010018064.1:0-10019 GCA_903798115.1 Danio jaintianensis | reverse complement strand
GTCGACAATAAAGAACTCTTCTGAACTCAAAACCATCAGACTTGGCTGATTATTGAAGGAAGAAAAACCCACCACATAATTGGCGTCCCTGGGTGGGCTGGAAAGGAGCAGGACAGTGACGACCACGCTTGCAGAGCTGGAAGAGCAACAGAACCGTGGCCACGAAAATCAGGTGAGCAGAGATTTTTGCTTACAAGTTCTGTTGTTCTGCCAGAATCTGCTTGTGATGGTAAAGGCACTTAAACTGTTTCTCCAAATTTAAAGAGCTAAAGAATAAAAGGGAAATAGGGTTTTGATTTCAGAAGAAAAATGTTGCATGCAACAATCTGTGGCCTTGATGGACATTGTTCAAACGTTAACTCGTAATTGTTACTCATATTAGAGATATCTGAGCTTGATAAGAGTTGCAGAGTGAATTTCTAATTTGCGGTGATAGTTAGGAAGTTAAAAGCAGATTAAGTATAGAGAAATGCGCAAAGTCCTACGATACCGCTTTGTTTGAGTAGATAAGCAAAGGGCTGCATGGGTAGGCAAAAAATCCTGTGGTTACCGCTCTAAGGTTAGAGGCTGCTCGGGCAGGTCACTCAAGAGGAGTGTAGTGAAAATCCTGGTTATCGCTTCAGTTTTAGGAAAAATTTGAAGGTCTGTTAGGCGGGTTACTCAAGAAGAGTATAGTGTAGTGTAGTGAGTTTTAATTTATGTGTAAGTTTCTGTGTCTGTGTGCAAGTGGCTGACTGTGTGTGTGAGTGAGGCAATAAATTCCGTATTGGTGGGCAAAAGGTGGCGCCCCCCCTCCTTGATGTCTCTTAAATGAGATTGTCTGGAGACGGACGCCCCTAGTGTCGCATTGAGAGGAATGTGTGAAAGAATAAGCTCTTTATCATAAAAAGGGATAAAGAACGAATGTGGAATACTTGTATGTGTGCAGTAAAAACTGACTTGAGTGTATAAGCCCGTCAGGATAAATGGGATACTGAATGAATGAAAATTAGAAGTGTGTCTGCAATAAAGGTGGAATGAAATCTTTGTGTGAGTGCATGTGACTTAGAGAAAAGGCAAAAAGATTAAAGCAGTGGAGTGGAAATAGTGGGTGTATTATAAAGCTAGGGGTAAGTAGACAATTGTGAAGTTGAGGAAAAAAGTTTATAAATAGATATATAGAAAAAGAAAGATAAATAGCAGATTACAAAGGAGATATTGAAGGAGTAATTTAAAATTAGGTAAATATAGTAAGTACCATAAAAATAAATAAGAGTAGTGGAGACAGAAAGGTGGAGGATAAAATAAAAGGAAAGAATAGAGTGAGCATATAAACTAAAATTCTAAAATAAAAATTAGACGTAATAATAGTAATAATAATAAATAAAATAAGACGGGCGTGGTTTATAAAATAATAATAAAGAAGAGGGGTTAAAATTAGGAAAAAGAGATTTATACAAACAGAGCATAAACTAAGATAAAAGTGTGAGTACAGAAAGAAGAATAGCTATGGCAAACACTCCAGTGGAAAGCTTAGGATTAAAATATCCACTATGTAAGGATCTAATATCAAAATACTCAAAAAAGTGGCAACTTAGAACAAAAAATATGGTGACACAATGGCCAACAGGAGGGTCATTTGATGGAGAGTTATGCAGTGAATTGGAAACATTGATAAAAAACTATAAAACAAAAGGCATCATGACAAAGAAAGCGAAAATAGAAGCAAAAAAAGCAAAGGAACTAGAGGTTCTCAATCTGTTTAAAAAAGAAGCACAGGATAAAGTAAAAAGTATAAAAAAGGCAAGAAACATGTTGAAAGACACAAAAAAAGAAATAGAAACTAAAGAAAAAATGTTCTCTAACCCCCCACCTTACATGAAGTCAGAAGGGCAGTTTCCAACCATAAAAGGGGTAATGGGGGTAGCAGGAGACCTTAAAATAGAGGGAGAGATTGAGATAGAAGAAACAGATGCAGGAAGAGATGTAAAGCCTAAAAAACAGAAAGAGGACAAACGTGAGACCTATATACCACTAGATTGTTATAAACAAGCGCGGGAGGCATTAGATAAAATGAACACAGAATGTGAAAAAGTAGAAAGTGATGAAGCAGTAGGAAAAGTGAAACGTATGAATACAGGGGCTGAAGGGGGAGGTGTAGAAATTGAGGTAACAAGAAGAATTAAAGAAATAGAAGAATTACTAAAAGATACAAATGATGTGGAGAAAAAGAGAAGTGTGCACTCAGACAGTAAAGAAAATGACAGTGAATGGGAGGAGTCTTCAGGTGAGGAAGGGAAATGGGAAAGAGGAAAAACACTAAGGTCACTAGCTCCACAATTCCCAATCTTAATTAAAGGAGCACGGGGGCAATATATTCCTTGGCAATCTCAGGATTTGGAGGGCCTTGCTTGTAAACTCCCAAACATTCACGAGGGGGCATCAAAGTGGATTAAAATCTTTGAAGAAAACACAGTGGGGAGGATGCTTGCTATCGGAGATATTAAAGCTTTACTTGCAAAGACAGTCGGAGTTGCAAAAATGGGGGAAATCTTCCAAGCTGCCGACCTGGAAAGAGCTGTGAGCTCTCAGTACGCTGATGGAACTATTTTTGATCCATTTAGACCTGCAATATGGCAGGCTCTACGTGCCGAATATCCTCTCAGACTTGATCCAAAGATGTTAAAAGGGGACCAGCTGGGGGAAAGTGAAAACCCAATAACATATGTGCAGAGACATTTGAAAAAATGGAGGGAGGACACAGAGGGTGATCCGGAAAAGGACCCAATAATGGCTACACTGTTTAGACAATGACTCTTTGCCTTGTGCAGTTAAAAGCCGACTAGAAGATGTAGTTGGCCTGAACTCTAAATCACATAAGGAGTTTTGTGATTATGTGTCCCACGCTGTTGATCAGTACAGAAAGACTGAACAAAAACTAAAAAAACAAGAGAGTGAGTTGCAGAGAAAACTAACTCAGCTACAGCTGGATGAATTGACCAGAAAAAGCAAGAAAAAGGTTCAAGCTGCTGTAGTGACAGAGGAGGGGGAATCCAGAGCGTTGATGGCTCCAGTTACAGCACCACCAGTGACTCAGCCAAGCTCATCTGCAGTTTACCCACCTCACCAAACCCAGATGGCCCCACCAGTCATTAATGTCTATACACAGCAGCCAGCAATAGCAGCAGCAAAGTGGCAGACAAGGACAACACAAAGAGAGCAGCAGGGGACAAGCAGGCCCTATGCTCTGGCTCCTCCTGGTGTCTGTTGGGGATGTGGTCAGACAGGCCACAGCAAAAGGGACTGCCCCACAAATCCATGGGAGTCTCCTCGGGGTGCAAGGGGGGGATGGCATCAGCCCTATCCAAATCCAAACCAAGGCCCAATTAATACATATAGAGGTCCAAATCAGGGATATTGATGGGGCCCAGAGAATCCTGCAGGGGAAAATCAGCTTCCAATGATAACAACAAACTCTAATCAAGAACCTATGCTACCAATCAAAATAGAGGGTAGAATAATACCAATGCTTCTCGATACAGGTGCTGTGTACACATCCATTAATTCAAATTATGCTGCTCATCTTCCCCTGTCTGGCAAATATGCAAAGACTATAGGATTCTCGGGAAAAACACAGTTAATACCAATGACCTCTCCAGTATGCATAGAAACTAAAAATCAAAGTGTGACTCTACCCATTCTTGTCTCAACCCAGACTCCTGTCAATTTACTGGGAAGAGATGCACTATGTAAATTAGGATTACACATCTGGTGTTCCCCTGAAGGTGTATATATCGATGCAAATGGAATTGAAACTCAAATGATGATTACAGAACCAAAGGCTAATATGTACTGGATAGGGCAAATAGACAAAGTAGTAAGGGAGACAATAAATAAATGGGGAAAATACATTGCAGCCCAAATTCCTGAATCACAAATGATACAATCAGAGTTTCATTGTACAATGATGTATGATTCAAAAAGAGATTTGGACCTAGAAAAGAAATGGCAGGAAAAAACTGAGGGAAAAAAAATTGAAATTGTTTCACAATACATGATTGTAGGGCAACAGGGAGCAGCATTACATATACCAAGAGAAGGATTTGTGAAGAAATGGTTTAATGTAATAGATTCAATTCCACATATTGCCATATATGTAGGAAAAAATTGGGAAACAAAAGATTTAGGCCCAATGATGAAACAGGCAGAACAGAGCAGGTGGGAGGCTACAGAACATCCATTGATTTTTCAGTCTTCTGATAAAAAGTACATCAAAATTGTATGTGCAACTCAAATGATGGGAATACCTCAGGAAGTGATTCTCAGTCAAGAAAAAACGACACAAATGAGTGCAATGTCAAAATTGATAAATAGTTCAGAAACTGAATTATTTAAGAAAATGGAAAGTCAAGTACCAACTAAATTATGGTCGTTACATGATACAGATGTTGGGTTAATTCAATCAGCCAGCCCAGTGAGGGTTAAAATTAAACCAAATGCACAGCTGCCTAGAAAAGCACAGTACCCTTTACGTCTTGATGCTGAAGCAGGCATAAGAAACACTGTCGAAGGATTAGTGAAAGCAGGCGTAATAGTAGAAACATCCAGTTACTGTAATACTCCAATTATGCCTGTAATCAAACCAGACAAAAAAAAGATGGAGGTTAGTTCACGATCTAAGGGCAATTAATGATATAGTGGAGGATTTCACAGCTGAAGTTCCAAATCCACATACTCTACTGACAAATATCCCTCCTGATGCCAAGTATTTTACTGTCATTGATCTGTGTTCAGCCTATTTCAGTGTGCCTTTGGCAGAGGAAAGTAAATATTTGTTTGCATTTACCTATGCTGGTAAACAGTATACTTACAACAGAATGCCACAAGGATTTAAGCACTCTCCACATGTATTTAATCAAGTTCTTAAAGCAGATTTGGAGGATCTAATGATGGATAGTACATTAATACAATATGTAGATGATCTAATTATTTGCTCTCCATCCCTGGAACAATGCCATAGAGATTCTATCAAAGTACTTACTAAATTAGCTGAAGGAGGTCACAAAGTATCTAAAAATAAAATACAATACTGCCAGCCGCAGGTTGAATATTTAGGACGATTGATTGCCTTTGGAACATGAGCTATAGCTCCAGATCAAT
This sequence comes from Danio jaintianensis, assembly GCA_903798115.1. Classification (NCBI taxonomy): domain Eukaryota; kingdom Metazoa; phylum Chordata; class Actinopteri; order Cypriniformes; family Danionidae; genus Danio; species Danio jaintianensis. Next base: position 4,880 of record CAIGQV010018064.1, on the reverse strand, counting down.
TAGAGGGCATAAGTAAAACACCAATGCCACAGACAGTAGGACAGATGATGACATTTCTAGGAATGACTGGTTTCAGTGCTGATTGGATTGACGATTATGCCATAAAAACAGCACCTTTGAGAGAAATCATGAAACAGGCAGGAGTAGAAAACTTAAAAAACCCAGTACGATGGAACACAGATGCAATCATAGCATTTGAGTCAATAAAAAAAGAACTACAAGAAGCACCTGCTCTAGGAAACCCAGATTATTCCAAAGAATTTTTCTTGTACGTAGCTAATAGAGTTGATGGTTATGCATCAGCTGTATTAATGCAAGAAACTTGTAGTGGGAGGAAGAAACAGCCTATAGCATACTATAGCACTAAGTTAGACAATACAGCACAGGGGTACCCACCATGTCACCAACAGGGTCTAGCAGCTGTGTATTATGCTTATGAGAAAGCATCTACAGTAAGCATGGGGTATCCAGTGACTATTTATACACATCACAAAACTGTGGAATTAATAGAGCAAGGGAAATTTGTGCTAACTCAGGCCCGTATTTTGGCATACTACACACTTTTGACTTATCCAGACATTACCATTAAACGATGTAAGACAGTCAACACAGCTGAGTTAATTCCTTTAGCGTTTGAAGGACAGCCACATGAATGTGTAGCAGACTCATTGGCATTTACTAGATTAAGACCTGATCTGGAATCTATACCCCTTCCTGAGACAGAAGTCACATATTTTGTGGATGGTTCTAGTTTCAGAGACCATTTAGGAATTCATACTGGATATGCAGTAGTAAAAAAGGAAAAAGAGAATTTTATACCAGTAATATCCCAACAATGTGTGCAACCTTGCTCTGCTCAGTTAGCGGAATTAAAAGCTCTTACAGCAGCATGTCAGTTAGCAAAAGGACAAACAGCTAACATTTACACTGATTCAGCATATGCACATGGTGTATGTCATTTATTTGGGGCAGTGTGGAAACAAAGAGGTTTCAAGAAAACAGATGGGTCTCCCATCCAACATGCTGGACAAATAGGTCAATTAATTTCAGCTATGATGCAACCAAAACGATTAGCAGTCATCAAATGTCAAGCTCATAAAAAAGGAAATGATTTTGTCATTAAGGGAAATAATGTAGCAGATTCAGAAGCTAAAAAAGCATCAGGGTGTCAGGTAGCAATTCTAACTCCTATAGTGCTTATAGTACCTGAACCACAATTAGATGATATTGTGCAAATCCAACAACAAGCAGGTGCCTATGAACAATCTATGTGGCATCAAAGGGGAGCTAAAAAAGATTCACTAAATATTTGGCGTAGTCATGAAGGGCAAATTGTTGCACCAACGTCACTACTAAATATTCTCATTGCAGATGCACATGGATTTGATCATTGTGCAAAAGGTGAAGTGATAAGGAAAATTAAACAGCAAGGATATTGGTCTCCTTATTTAAATGCAATGGTTAGTGAATTTTTGTCTACATGTGAAATTTGTGCAAAATATAATATACGAAAGGGAACAACAACACCAATAAGTCATATACCAGTACCAGAAGGCCCATTCAAACATTTAGTTATGGACTATGTGGATATGATAAAACGAGTGCAAGGCAAGAGATACATGCTTGTGGTAATTGACAGGTTTAGCAGGTGGGTGGAGGCAGTGCCGTCAGCAGATCAGGGAGCAGGAACTGTTATTAAATTTCTGACAAGAGAAATAATTCCACGATTTGGAATACCATCAGAAATAAGTTCAGATAATGGATCAGCATTCATACAAAAGACAGTTAAAAAAGTACTGCAACAATTGAGAATCAAGCAAAGATTAGGATGCATTTACCATCCACAATCTCAAGGAATGGTTGAAAGAGTCAACGGAACCATCAAGGCCAAACTCAATAAAATATGTGCAAGTACTAAACTTAACTGGATTGATGCTTTACCTCTTGCTTTGATGAGTTATCGCATGCAAACTAACAGAAACACACATTTAACACCGCATGAAATGTTAACTGGTCGTCCTATGCCTGTGCCGTTTTGCCATGGTCCTTATAAAGGACCCCCATTAGAACAATTGCAAATGGAATTACGGTCATACATGAAGAATCTAACTGCCATACACAAAGCTATTTATGTGCAGGAAACCAGAAAGGAGACTCGTGGAGAAGCAGAGACGCCAGGTCCAGTTGTGCCAGGTGACCAGGTGTATCTAAGGGTGTTCCGGCGGAAATGGAATGAGGCCAGAAGGGAAGGACCATATCGAGTCATAAGAGCAACCCCAACAGCGGTCCAAGTGGAAGGAAGCACCTGCTGGTATCATCTGAATCACTGCACAAGGGTTCCGAAAGAAAAACCCAGAGGAAAAGAGCCCCGGCTAGAAGCAAGTGAGCAAGAAAACCTCAGAGCGGAAGACAATGATGTGCAAAATGTGGCTGAAGGAGGTGAATAGAAGCATACCACTCATATCTCTGATATTATGCCTCAATATTATAAAGATACAACAAATTGAAGGGATGGAAAATACCACCATTGCACATCCAACGATTCAACCTTTTAATCACACCTCTCAAGCTGTAAAAAACCTCATGACTCCAGAGCCCAAGAACTCTAACTACACTACTTTAGCTACACAAGACAACATAACTTTGGGTTACATGAATCAAACACTCACGCCGTTATCTACAGCAGATCAGTCATTAATGGAGCAATCTTCGAATGCAAGCCTAGTCGACATGACACTAGAAGTAGCCGGAAAGCAGAGGAGGAATGTGGAGATAAATCATAGTACATATGAGGACAACATTGAACTGGATGAACTTTGGGAAATGGCGCAAAGTAATCAGTGGTTTGAATGGGCAGTGTATACTACAGCAGAGATAAAAAAGAAAGACTGCCTGTTCTGTACAAAGACACCAAGGAGCCAAGTAGTAGTTGTTCCTAATCCATTCACTTATGAACAATGTGCTCAGTTCAACAGAGACTTTTGCCATATGGAGAAAGACTGGAGGTTTTTTTGTCCTGCTGAATGCTTAGGCTCCCTAAGCCATTCTAAACACCATCTCCTTTTTAAACATGTAGCTAGACTAAAATATAGATGTAGCAGGTTTGGCATCGGTGAACAACTAAAGGTCCAAAATGGCCCAGTAGAAACCCCATTATGGTATACTATTGATTATAGTAAAAAGTATGAATGCTTTGTTAAGCCCAGAGGGGTCATTAATGTGGGACAGTTTAAAGGAAAATGCAGTATTATTTGGAATTTAGATGCAGAAAAGGTTAGAAATTTTGATGATTCTCATGACTTTCCACCCGGTCGAGGGACAGGAATACAAAATGGAAAAATAATAACTCCAGCAGAAAATTGTGAAAATCAGACCATAGCATTACCCGATATAGACAAGTATAAAGATCAAACTCTACCGCTAGCAGATTTCTTTTGGGTGTGTGGGAACAGAAAGCTATTATCATCCTTGCCCCTAGGATGGCGAGGAAAATGCACTAGAGTAAGATTAGTACAAGAAGTTCGAATAGTAAAATGGGATTTAGAAACTACATTCGGAGATGATAGCGCAAATAACCACAGGATCAAAAGAAGTTATACCCCCGATCCGCAAGTATATATAGATGCAATAGGACAACCCAGAGGTATACCAAATCAATTCAAAGCAAGAGATGAAGTTAAAGCAGGACTTGAATCAATACTTCTTTGGATTTCTCCAAATAAAAACACAGAATGGATCAATTATATTTACTACAATCAGCAGCGCTTCATCAATTACACTAATGAAGCTTTAATATCATTAGGGGAACAATTAGATGCAACTAGTAAGATGACCTGGCAAAATAGATTAGCACTTAATTGGATATTAGCAGATAAATCAGGCGTATGCATCTTCTTTGGCAGCCAATGTTGTACGTACATTCCAAATAATACTGCACCAGAAGGAACATTTACAAAAGCCATGACAAAATTAAAAGAATTGCAACAAGAAATGGCTACGAATGCAGGGAAAGATGAAAAGATATGGGATTGGTTTGATCTGAAACTTGGTGCATGGAGAGCGGGGGTAGCAAAAATGGGAATGTTTTTAGGAGTTGCAATGATAATAGGAGGAATATTGTTTTGTTGTGTTTTGCCTGTATTAAGATCATTAGTTATCAAAGCCACAGCAAAACAAATGGCAGTACTACAATATCAGGAAAATGACAAATTGATGCTGGTAAATAATCCAAATAGGCTTCCTCAAAAATGGGCATATCAACCAAATGTCGAATCAAAAACAATAACAAGTGATGAATATTCCGATAGTTCGGATGAGGAGGAGGATGATGAATAAAAAGGATCCATGCCTTGGGTGTAAGTGCTAGTCAACCTCTACCCCAAAACGGCGGCTCTCTACGATACGCAAAGTATCTGGGCTGAAGATCAACTTACTCTACTTATTATGTGTGTGATTGATAGATTAGAACAGTGTGTAATGAACATATACTATGAATGTGTATGTGTATTCTTTGAGTTAATATTTTTATTCTTTCTATGTGTTAAACAACTGTGACCCCCAGAAGCAAATGTAGAACCACATCTATGCTTAAAACATTACCTCCTATGACATAACAACAAAATGGAATCGACTCTTTTACTGTGTTCATGTCAACCACTGGACGCAGATGTTTGGGCGATTCCATTCCAAAGTGCAATTACATGATCTGGTCATTTGTAATACTACTGTGACATATATTTGTCATTAGGTGATATAACTTAGAGCTGAATCATGAAGTTGCACTATGGCCAAAAACAAGAATATTAAGACTTAAAGTCTTAAGAGGAGGGAATATGAAGTGGATTTTAACTCTTTACAGTGTGAAGTTAATCTATATAATC
>CAIGQV010018033.1:0-10901 GCA_903798115.1 Danio jaintianensis | reverse complement strand
AATAATAATAATAATAATAATAATAATAATAATAATAATAATAATAAATCATGATGAGGATGATGATTATTATTATTATTATTAATAATAATAATAATAATAATAATAATAATAATAATAATAATAATAATTATAATGACAATAATAATACTTGTAATTAATAATAATAACAATAATAATACTTGTAATCGATAATAATAATAATAATAATAATAATTATTATTATTATTATTATTATTATTATTATTTTTTTTTTTTTTTAGTAGAATTTGTAGTCACAAATTCCTTCCACCAATGTGGGACAGGTTTCACAAGCTTATTTAAGTTTAGAATGATGTTCAGTGCTGAATTATACATGCTACAACATTTATTAAGTAAACTGTAACAGTTTTGATTTCCTTGTTTTGAAATGTGCTTGCTAACACAACAGTAGCAACAACAATGCTCCAAATCAAATATGAATGAATGTGACCTGCTTTATTCGCATAGATTCAAAATCCAGGCCGCGCTTATGAATACGGCAATATTGAAACTTTGTCTTCATAAGTCAGAGCCTGGATATCCAATATCATGGAGAGATATGAAAAAGTAGCAGGTTTGAAAGGGAAATGTTTGGGAATCTCGCTGGTGTGAGTGTTTGCATGTGCCCGCTGGCAGTTTGTAAAAGACAGAAGTGATGTCTAAGACGCCTGCATGCTGGAGGAGAAGGTGATGGGAAGTGACAGTCGTGCACTTTCGCCGCAGGGAGGCACAAAACATCACGCAGGTTTCAGATCACACAAGCAACAACGTACGATTGTTCACACTCCATTTGAGCACGTGGAGACGCATCGAATCGGTAGAGTGCAAAAGATTATCCCAAACAAGATCAAAGGATTTGCTTGTCAATTAACAGTGTTCAGGCCACTCCATTCCTTTGTACAATGAAATTCATTCATTCATTCATTTTCCTTCAGCTTAGTCCCTTTAGGTCACCACAGTGGAATGAACCGCCAACTTATCCAGCATATGTTTTACACAGCGGATGCCCTTCCAGCTGCAACCCAGTACTGGGAAACACCCATACACACTCATTCACACACACATACACTACGGCCAATTTAGTTTATTCAATTCACCTATAGCGCATGTCTTTGAACTGTGGGGGAAACTGGAGCACCCGGAGGAAACCCTCAGTGCCAGTTGACACAGCCGGGACTCGAACCAGCGACCTTCTTGCTGTGAGGCGACAGTGTTAACCACTAAGCCACCGTGTCGCCTGTACAATGAAATGTCGTATATAATTTGACAAATTCTGAACTTTTTTTCTGCACTGTAAAAAAATATTGGTTGCCTTAAATTTGTAAGCTGCATAAAATTAATCTTACGAGTCATTTGAACTCATATTATATTAAACTGACTTAAAACAGCTTGCATAACTTATACAATTAAGTTAGAGTATGATTAACTTAGTTTTATAAGTTACAATGAACTAAAATTGTATGTTGTCATGACTAATTGATCATCAAATCTTTTACAGTGTGTGAAAACCTTCAGAATATACAGGAGATTTAAGTAAAAATGTGCAGTTTAGTGTATATAATAGTTGCTCAATGGCTCGGGGCAATGGAAAAACAGCTCATTTTGAGAAATCAGCCATTAAAGGGGACCTAGTGTGCAAAAATAACTTTTATAAGGGGTTTAAACACAGTTGTGTGGCAACAGTGTGTGAATATAGCCAGCCTATAATGATAAAAGTTAATTCATTTTATTTTTTTTGTGACAGTCGTGCACATTTGCCGCAGGGAGGCACAAAACATCATGGAGGTTTCAGATCACACAAGCAACAACGTACGATTGTTCGCACTCCATTTGAGCACGAGGAGACTCATCGAATCGGTAGAGTGCAAAAGATTATCCCAAACAAGATCAAAGGATTCGCTTGTCAAAATTCCTCCAAAAATGTAAGTCTCTCCACCCGTGAGGACAGAGAAAAATTTACTTCAAGTGTACAAGCATTTGCATATTTTTAAGCCAAGACACTGCAGGTGAATAAGGTGAAAAACAAATCGAAACAAAAACTAATATTTACCACCAGACTTCCCTATAGTTGATTGATTACATTTGAAGTTTTGTAAAAAAAATTTGAAGATTCAAAGCATCTATTGTCAAATGAACCATAAGAAAACAGGTAAAATAACTGAACAAAATAGGCAGTTGAAAAAGCATGCAAGTAAGTAAATGTATAAATAAATGAATAAGTTTGGAAATGCAAGTGAGGCATTGTTTATTTAAAGGTGCAGTATGTAAGTTTGACACCCAGTGGTATTGCACTCCTGGATCAAAACAAACGCAAGCGCAGATTGCCAGATTGAGGACAGGAGCTAGTGATTTAAACCATGTTCTAAATAAAAGCAACGGCAGCCAATAGAAGGAATTTTCTCCATATTAAAAGGAGTTTTTGTCCTAACCAACACCTCGAATTGATATATTAGAATTGGCTTCTATTTCTCACAGGTGAACAATAATAAAAAACTGTGACAATGATCACCTCAGGTACACCTCATGTGAGATTTGTGAGTTTGAATGTCGTTTTACATGACATTTATTGCCATACTACTGAAAGCAGCAGCAGATAGTTAAACTAAACACATATTAGGGATTCGGCATGTACATTTAATAATGTTAAAGAGGGTTAATATGTATTAATTAGATTATAAACCTTACCGTTTTGTGAGTGAGTGCATATTCTGTGCTTCTGAATGGCTGTATTTAAATGTCTGTCGTGCTGCATCTGGTGAAAACAGCCAAATTGCTTATCACTGCATATCTCGTCATGAAGCGCGTTGTTAGGACACGGGATTACAATGTAACCTGCTCACCTAATGTTTACGTTCGTAATATTTATATCATTTGCTAATTAATAACCTCATGCGGAAATCTGCGTCTCATTTCGGAGTCTGCTACTGTCCACCGGAGGTCGCATTTCGGTTACTAGCCGTGCCTTCAGAGCCTTTCTGAATTAATGAATAATTGAATTAATGAATGAATTAATGAAATATGCGGTTTTCCACCAAGGCAACCCGGGGTGCTGAAATGTAATTGGCTAAAGTGGCATTGGGCAGGTTAAACTTACTAAAACAAAGACACCCGTTCCGGCACGTAACGGACATTTTCAAAGCAGAATAACTGACTTCAGCATTGTTTTTCAAATAATCAAGAATGTTCACTTAGCATGTTTCTTAAATATCTGCAAACATATTATGGTTTTTATATGCTTTAGAAGAGTCAAAAACTTACGTACAGCACCTTTAAATAAGCGCTAATTTGCATTCATTTCTAGCACAATAATCATAACATCGGATGACGTCTGGTTCAATAGTCTTTTTTTTTATTTTTGACACATTAGAGTCAAAGATTTTTACAGAACGGATTGTGGGATTCTCTTTATCTCTCCATAATTCATGAAACACTGTAAACAAACAAACAAACATTAATAAACAAGTGTTTGTAGAATGAAATGTTGTATGTAATTAGGCAAATTATGAACTTTTTTCTGTGAAAACCTTCAAAACATAGAGGAGTAAAAATGTGCAGTTTAGAGTGTATAATAGTTGTTGAAGTATGGATTAATGTCTCAGGAGTACAGGAGAAAAAAAACTAATTTTGAGAAATCAGCCTTTAAAGGCGACCTATTGTGCAAAAATCACTTTTATAAGGGGTTGAAACGCAGTTGTGTGACAACAGTGTGTGAATATAGCCAGCCTATAATGATAAAAGTTCATTAATTCAATTTTTTTTATAATCGCACTTCATTAAAACAGTCTGCAGAAACACTTTGATTGACATTCTCCCTTTGTGCGTGTCATCAGAGGGGTAGAGCCCCGCCCATTAGTGACGATCTCTCTCTCATTATCATAAACAGCCATCTGCCATTAGAGTTTTGAATCTCCCACTATGCTGACACATAGGTGTTTATAGCTCCACCCTCTTTTGAAAAGAGCACAATCTCATTTGAATTTAAAGCGACAGTCACCAAAATGGCACAATTAAGATCAAAGCCTAAAAGGGGCAGTTTCGATGAGTTATAAAAGACTATTTGTGAGGTATTTCGAGCTGAAACTTCACATACTTACTATAGGGACATCAGAGATTTATTTAACATCTTGTAAAAAGCAGCATAATAGGTCCCCTTTAAAATTATGTATTGTAATTGTAATCTACAGACACAAATTGATGAAGTGCAAACATTGAAAGTGTATTTTAGATGTTTTACTTTACATTTCACTGGAAAAAAAAAACACTTTAAGAAAAGCTAAAGTGCCCAAAATCTCAAAATTAAGAGGTGCATGGAAAGAAAATAACTGGGTTTTTGCCTTAAATGCACTCTTAATAAACTCTTTAATGATGACTTTTTTATATATTTGAAGTCTCGCATCCTTTCAACGAATTGATTCCTCATTAAAAGCGCATTGTTCCACGTTTGACAAAAGACCACAAAGGCCTGTCAAGCTGTCATGTTAAAACGCCTGCTATACTCTCACAAGCCAAAGACTGGCAGCTACATCAAAGACGCTACACAAAGTCTCAGGTAAAGGCTTTTTCTGCTTTTTGGATGCAGTCCTGCTCTACAATTAGCCAAGCGCTTCCTGTTATCAGTGCTTAATTGTCAATGAGTGAGCGTTTAATTGCTGGAGTGGCTGGACTGACTCTCTGATTGCTACTGGCTGTCCTAAAAATTAAGACAGGCAGCTTTCGGTTTCGTCTCTTTTTATACCTAGTTTGAAGATGTTTCTTTTTTTGTTGTTTAATTGGAAAGCAAATACTGTAGATGAGACACATTCCTGTTTACACTTGATTTTTTAATCGGTCTATTTTGTCCATTTTTAATCAACTTCTCTGATTTATTTAAGAGGAGGTTCTGTCTACGGGCTTTTTTCTGATCACTCGAAATAATATTGTGATGTAGGCTTATGCATTTTACATATTAACGTATGTAATAGGGATTTTGAAACCAGTTTTCAAAAGTTGAAAATCTGCCAGTGGAGTCGGAAGAAAACTTAAATCAAAGGAAAATCAAGTTTATTTTATATTTATTATATTTTTTAAAAGTTATTGTTATTATTGTTGTTGTTGTTTATTCATTCATTTTCCTTCGGCTTAGTCCCTTTATTCATCAGGGGTCGCCAACTTATCCAGCTTATGTTTTACACAGCGGATGCCCTTCCAGCTGCAACCCAGTACTGGGAAACATCCATACACACTCAATCACACACATACACTATGGCCAATTTAGTTTATTTAATTCACCTATAGCGCATGCCTTTGGACTGTGGGGGAAACCAGAGCACTTGGAGGAAACCCACGCCAACACGGGGAGAACATGCAAACTCCACACATAAATGCCATCTGACCCAGGTGGGACTCGAACCAGCAACCTTCTTGCTGTGAGGCGACAGTGCTAACCACTGAGCCACCCTGTCGCCTTGTTGTTGTTTATTTATCATTAGACTAAAAATGTTGTCTTGGCAACTAAATGAAACCAGCCCAATCTCAAATGATAATGCAACTATTGTTATGCATTGTCAGAAAAGTAATTCATATGAATAATTTGCATGAAAATGTGTGTGTGTGTGCGTGTGTTTTTAAAGGAGACACACAGACCACACCCCTAAACCCAACTGTCATTGGAGGACGAGGAAATCAAATTAAAATGTACAAATGAGATCATACAAATTCGTACAAGTTTGAATTGAATGAAACATGTTGAATTACTGTATTTACTTAACTGAAATAATAAAAAAGAATACATTTTCTTCATTCATTCATTCATTTTCTTTTCGGCTTAGTCCCTTTATTAATCTGGGGTCGCCACAGCGGGATGAACTGCCAACTTATCCAGCATATGTTTTATGCAGCGGATGCCCTTCCAGCTGCAACCCATCACTGGGAAACATTCATACACACTCATTCACACACATACACTACGGACAATTTTAGCTTACCCAATTCACCTATAGCGCATGTCTTTGGACTTGTGGGGGAAACCGGAGCACCCGGAGGAAACCCACGCGAACACGGGGAGAACATGCAAACTCCACACAGAAATGCCAACTGACCCAGCCGAGGCTCGAACCAGCGACCTTCTTGCTGTGAGGCGAACGTGCTACCCAATGCGCCACCGCGTCGCCCAATACATTTTCTTAATATATTTAACTTAATATAATTATGTAATAAGGGGCTCAGTGGTTAGCACTGTTGCCTCACAGCAAGAAGGTCGCTGGTTCGAGTCCCGGCTGGGGGATGCATTTTCCCCCTGTGTTGGCGTAGGGTTCACGTGTCCACGTGGGTTTCCTCCGAGTGCTCCGGTTTCCCCCACAGTCCCGTAAATTGGCCGTGGTGTGTGTGTGTGTGTGTGTGTGTGTGTGTGTGTGTGTGTGTGTGTGTGTGTGTGTGTGTGTGTGTGTGTGTGTGTGTGGGTGTGGGTGTGTGTGTGTGTGTGTGTGTGTGTGTGTGTGTGTGTGTGTGTGTGTGTGTGTGTGTGAGTGTGTGTGTGTGTGTGTGTGTGTGTGTGTGTGTGTGTGTGTGTGTGCGTGAGCGTGTATGGGTGTCTCCCAGTGATGGGTTGCAGCTGGAAGGGCATCCGCTGTGTAAAACATATGTTGGATAAGTTGGCGGTTCATTCCGCTGTGGCAACCCCTGATGAATAATGCCGAAGGAAAATTATGTATTGTAAAATAACCCTGATTTAGAGCCCACTGACTAGATTATTAATAAAAGCATTGCTTGCTTGCTTTGTAAAAATGAAAGCATGCTATGGGTAAAAAAACTAAATAGATATTTTTATTCCTTTAGTTATTTGTTTTCCTCCTTTCAACCTTTTTTTTTTTCCATCTTCACACACAGGATTAAATTCAGATGACGGCATGTTGCCAGACATGATGTTACATGAACATTGGATTCAGATGTGCTTTGATGCCTTTCTACCTCGAGATGCTATCAGAAGGAGCATTTTACAGGTTTGGAGAGAAGCTTCCCTGGGTGATGGTGTCTCTGAAACTCAAAGGTGAAGAGTGTTTTATTATTCTTTTTGGATACATGAGAAAAAAAAAAATCATAATCATGTTAAAAGAAACATGTTATGTCAAGTTCAGACTACACAGGTTTTTTATATATGTTATGATGCAGTTTTGAGTCTTGTACATTTGTTCTTATGGACAACCAGGGTTTATATTGGCAGACTTGAATGAGTTATTGATGTTGCAAAGATGCAAGATTATAGAAAATATACATTTTGAATGAATAGCTTCTCTTGCTTTGACTAAAAGGCTCATATATTGGTCTTCATCTGGACAACCTGCTGTCGGAGGCTTTTAGAATAGCTCGCCATCTTAAAAAGTAATTGAAAGCTGGAAATTGAGTCTGCCAATTTAATAGGGTTTATCAGATAATTAAGGAAAATGCCAGATTAATACCAATAAAAGGGGAAGAATCAGTGATAATCAGATTGTCTTTTTTTAATACCTCATTTTTTTTATACCTCTTTTTTTAATACTTCATTTTTATCCAGCCTTTTCTTTCACATAAGAGCTGACCATTTTGTTTTATTTAATTTTTGTCAACAGGAAGTATAACCTATAGTACATCAAAGCCGATATAAATATGTTTTGGCATATTATATTATATTATACTTTATTATATTATATTGTATATTATACTCATTTACTTATATTGTTTTTTAGTTGTACAAAATGGCTTGTTGTGCTGCTTGATGTTATGCTGTTTTATTATCTTTTTTATTATTGTAGTGTCATGAACACACTGGTTTGTAGCAGAAGTTTGACCATTTGACTGCCATTTGTTTTTACTAGTCACTTACCCATATGCAAATGAATCAGAAGTCCTAACACAGTTGCAGAAAACGGCTTACTTTCTCATTGAAAATAAGGTGAATACTGTTCTTCAGAATATTTTTAACTTCATGAAGTATCTTTTAAAAACAAAGAAAAATATACAAAATATCTTTTATTCTTTTACTCCTGTTATAGGAAAACGTCAAATATGACTAAGCGTTGACCTCAAAATTAAACAACCTAAATTTTTCTAAATTTTGATCTCGTAAAACAAGTCATTTTGCATCCCAACACTCATTACTAAACTCAGTAGCAAAACATGCTGTCAAACAAATCCTACACAAATCCTACATCCAAAATGCTGGGTTGTTTTTTTTAACCCAATGTTGGGTCAAATATAAACAAACCCAACCTTTGGGTTAATTTTCTCAATTAAAGTTTAATTAAATCTTTTTTTTAATAAAAAATTTTCAGATTACATGATATCAGACTGATATCGTCACACTCTAAAAACATGATGGGTTGTTTTAACCCAACGTTGGGTCAAATATGGACAAACCAAATCTTAAAAAATGTAGTTTAAAGTCCCTATGAACCGGAAGCTGTGACCATTTTTTATTTATTTTTTCTTCCATATTGTGACGCAGTTCCTATTCACCTTATTCTTCGTGTACGAGCGGGCATAGCCATTTGAATCTTTTTGGCTCGAGACTTCTGGTTTCATTCACTTCCATTCATTTTTAAACGTTAAAAACAGCTCGTTCTGCTGCTTGATGTTGCAAACTGTTATTTTCTTATTATATTGTTCTGCTTTGTCTGTATAATCATGCAAACACTTGTTTGTAGAGCAAGTAGTTTGACCGTTTTCTGCGGTTTATTATTCCTAGTCATTTCTCCCATTGGCAACTGGATCGGAAGTTCTAAAACAATCGCAAACACAAACGATCTTCCACATTGAAGAATAAGATCAATAGAAATTAAATATTAAATGAGAAAGCCGTGGGCGTGGCTTGTTGTTTTTCTACTGCGAGCTGATTGGATGTAGTAAAGTAGGCATTTTATGCAGAAAGATCGGGAAATGGGTTTCCGGAGAGTTATACCTAACAGACTCCTCCTCCTCACCATTTCTGTTTGGTGTCAAAACTGACAGCAGGAGGGGCGTGGTTAAGTATGTTAGCCCCGCCCAATACCTCAGACAGACGTAATCTGAATAACTGCATTTTCAGATTTTAATTAAATATTACAGGGACATTTTTGTTCTTAATGACACGCACAGATGAATTGTTCACCACAAAACTAGCAATGTGAGCTAACAAAATCAATATGATTAGATATGATTTCATGCGTACTTTTTAAATGGAATTGAAAAGAAGATTGGGTTTGTCCATATTTGACCCAACATTGGGTTAAAACACCCCAGCATTTTTTACAGTGTGCCGAAATCTGACATGATGAACCCAGGATAAGATATTACACCCTTCAATGCACCTGTGATACCTAAAATAATGTGATAGCATGAAAAGAAATCTCCTTCCACACAGCAATAACTGTTTCCCATTGACGGCAGGTAATACAAACAGCCTCGGCGAGATGCAATAAAATTTGTTTCCTTTCCTTGCCATCCAAAACACTTCTTCTTCCACGGTGTCTCTTTAGATTGTTTTGTATGTATAGACTTGTTCTGATAAAAGAGAGGTGAGCGCAGTGTGTTTAAGGGAACTGTGTGCCGATAGAGAGGTAATTTAGGTGCTGTAGTATGGATTCATTTTAGTGGAGATTAATGTCTAAGGCGTATCTAAGATGTTGCACTCGAGCGCTACATGGGTTTGTGTGTGTGTGTGGGGAGCAGCGATAGAGAGAAAAAACAGGGTGATAAAAACAGAAATATGGCTCTGTGCTCCTGCCCAAAGATGGCAGTCTCTCCCTGCAGGGGAGCGAGGAGCGCAGGGAGAACAGGTCATGAAAACAGGACGTTTATCCTCCATTAGAGCGCCGTTCCTGACAAAGTGCAGCCAGAACCACAACTGAATACTAATACTGCTGATTCTCTCGTTTCTCTCTCCCACTCGCTCTTTCTTGCTGGCTTACAATAACACACAATTGCATTCATTTGGCGGAGGTGAAAACAAGCGTCTCTGACAAGCAGCCAATAAACACAGCGCTGCTATTTATCACCTAACTCCTTTTAAACTCTTATTTTCTGCATTGCTAGGGTCGCTCTTTTTAGCTTTCCCCCCCCCCCCCACCACTTTGGAGCTCTGTAACACATGCTTATATGGATCTCTAGCAACGTTGCATGGCTTTGCATGTTTGTATGTGGTTCAGTTCAGGGTCATTGCAGATCGAGCTGTCATTTCTGTGCTTTACCGCTAATTATCTCGAATCAAGTTGAGCTGATATCCTCTGACTGCAGTGTCCGGGTCACGGCACCAGGGGCTTCTCTCAAATGAGAGGACTTGGCTTTCCTGTCAAGCGCTGTGCTAAACAATCACATCTGACATTTCAGTTTCAGATAGGCTGCTCACTTATACTGCAGGGATGTGATTTCCACACATAATTGGTATTCATTTTCAAAATTCAAAAAACATTCAAGGCATGAAGTTTAGGACTTTAGAAGTACTGCCTAGCTACATATATATTATAAGAAGAAGATTGTTTTCAACACATTTCTAAACATAATAGTTTTAATAACTAATTTCTAATAACTTTTTCTTTTATCTTTGCCATGGTGACAGTACATAATATTTTACTAGATATTTTTCAAGATACTAGTATTCAGCTTATTTGTGATTTAAAGGCTTAACTAGGTTAATTAGGGGCAAGTTAGGGTAATAAGGCAAATCATTGTATAATGATGGTTCGTTCTGTAGACAGTCGAAAAAAAGTATTGCTTGAAGGGGGCTAATAATATTGACAAAATATATTTTCAAAAATAAAACAAATGAGACTTTCTCCAGAAGAAAAAATATTATAGAAAATACTGTGAATTTTCTTTTATATTTTCAGATCTATATAATTATTCTTATTTATTTATTTATTTATTTATTTATTTATTTATTTATTTATTTA
>CAIGQV010017973.1:235485-255808 GCA_903798115.1 Danio jaintianensis | reverse complement strand
GGGGGGGGGGGGGGGGGGGGGGGGGGGGGGGGGGGGGGGGTGGACTTTTTGAATGCCTTAGTAAGAAGGCTGGTTTGAGCATTAGCTATGGAATCGGGTGTGGAGCCATATATTAACTTGTGAGAAATTGGGGTCCGCTTAGGTAGCTTTTAATAGAGCTGGCTTGGATGAGTTTGTGTGAATGGAGATATGTGATGAATGAAGTGATTGTAGTAGGGAAAATTTTGGGGGACTGTAGCGTTGTATGGGGAATGTAAATGTTTAAATGTTTCCCATGCTGTGAGGTATGATTGTAGTGTTCTGGGGGCTACTGTTGTAAGATAGGAGATATAGATGTTTGGTGCAAGTTGTGCATGGGTGGTTTAAGGGAATATCATCTCTGAATAAGGAGGGATGGGATCGGAATCGACTCTTCTTCTGGTGCTAACTGTCTGAATCTCTGGAAAGTAAATGAGAAAGAGTCAGCAATTGGTTATGAAAATCAGGAACATGTATAACAGTTAAAAAAAAATTTTATTTATTTTTTTTATTTTTTTATTTTTATTTTATTTTATTTTTTTTGGAAGTCCAAATAAGGCGACTGAGGAGCGGCATTATAGCGGGAGAAAGAGAGCGCCCTTTATTAATGCAGTGAACAATAGCTTATTTTCACAATGAATGAGAATGCTGGAGACGGACCATTCATCTCCCCATAATATGGTGGCGGCTACTTTGGGGTATAATTCGAAAGGGGCTGACGAATATGCTGAGATGGTATTTTGAGCATTTTAGGGAGGCCAAGAGGAAGCTAACCAATGGCCCTGGTAGTATCCCACGAAGCCTAAGGAGGGGGCGGCATCTATGTAAAGACGGATATCTACTGGAGATGAGATTAAATCGCTATAAAAGAATGAGCAACCGTTCCAGCACTAAGGAAGGAAATCCAGAGGTTGAGTTCGTTACGGCAGGGATCGGATAAAGATAATTTATCTTCCAGTCCGTGAACCGATGCTGCGAGTTGAAGGAGGTGAGTGACGAGGGGGCGTCCCTGAAAATGGTGCGCGTAGCGAAATTTAGGTGTCCTGAAATGGACAGCAATTCGCGCTTGAACTTGAGTTATCGCTAGGTGTTTGGCTGGTATTGGGGGGAGAGATGATAAGGAAAATCGTCTAGGAGATGGACTACGTGTGAAACGCCATAGTTATTGGCGAGAATCCAGCATATAGCTTCTGAAGCATGTCGAATATTTTTTTTTTTTTTTTTTTTTTTTTTGGGCTGCTTCTGCATCTTGCCAGAAAATTTTCTGATAGCCAGTCCTATAGGGCTGATGCGATAAACGCTAAACGGGGGAGCAATAAAGGAACCGATCATGAATTTGTTTTCAATTTCTTTCTTGATTAATTGTTCTAACTATAACTGGTTCAGCATTGGCAGATTGTAAGTTAGGGCAGGTGAGGTTGGAGGAAGGGAGGGTCGAGACACCAAGGTGAAATCCGTTAGACAGACCTGAAATGAGAAATTCAGAAAAGTTAGGATCATGGTGCAGACGTAATTCATTATAAAGATTAGAGATGTTGACAGGAGTCGACAAGTAATTTCTTGTCTTTTATTGGATCTTAGCACTTGGCAGACGATACGCGCGTGCGCGCCGCCGCAGTAGTTATAAGTGTGGAGAAACTTGCAGGGGTGGCGGAAACATCTCCCCATGATGAAGTTATTGCGTGGAAGAGAGTAAGGTGGATTTTGGAAGGAAGAGAGTGTTGAAGAGGGTTGAGAGTGGTAGGGATAGCTTTAAGAAGAGGGCTGTAGTTTGAGCTGGAATTGGGGGCTGAAGGCCAGAGGAAGGGGGTAGAAGGTTCAATGCAGCGTTATTGTCCGGGGGATTTTCTGTGTTTTGAAATGTTATAGTGGCTGCAGCGTTTCCGATTCCTTGAAGTTGTTTTTAATTGCTTTTCTTTGTAGCTTTCTTGAATGGTCCGGAGTGGCTGGGTGCTTGCGAGGCAGTAGTGGGTTGATGATAGGGGGTGTGGCCGGAGCGTGTGGTTCTGCGGTCCTGGGGGGAGGAGTCGATGGATTGTAAAGTTTTACAAGTTCGGATTAATTGCAGCGTGTTGGGATGGTGATTCCGGCGTATTGGCGGAGTTCTCTGACAGTCATTTTGTTAGATGTGAGGGACGATGATCTGGCGGAGGCGTGAGAAGAAGCTGGTGAAGGTAAGTGGCGATTTGGAGAAGTAGGGGATGGAGATTGCGTGCGGCGTTGGGTTCTGGCTGTAGTGGAGCGGATGGGCCTTCTGCCTCTTACTGAAGCCTCGGTCTCTGGCCGGCTTTCCGGCTGGGTTGGATGATGTTGAGTTGGGGCTGGAGTTTCGGGGAGAGCGGAGCTTCCGTTCGTTTCCATGTCTGCTGTTGTTGTTGTTGCTTCTGCTGTTATAATTGCTGTTATTGTTGCTTCTGTTGTTGCTGCTGCTGTTGTAATTGCTGTTATTGTTGCTTCTGTTGTTGCTGCTGCTGTTATAATTGCTGTTATTGTTGCTTCTGCTGTAGCTGTTATTGCTGTTGTTGTTGTTGGAAAGAGCTGTTGTTCGTTGTTTTTTGAAGCTTGAGAAGGAGCTGGAGAAGTCCTGCCGTTGGCTTTCTTCGAAAACAAAGATAAGGGAATAATTTAAGATAGGCTACTTATAGTGAGTTTGGACTCGTCTGATTGGCTTACTGATGATTACAGATGAGAGTCCAGCTGTGATCAATCAAATCACGTGCTCCTCTCGAAATTAGTTTGTGAAACTTCACTTAGTTTTGGAAACACTGGTGATCTATTTCAGTGTAGATGGACTGAAATGCAGACTCTTGAAACTGAAGGCATGACTGTCCACAAATGTACTAGTGTAGATGGCACCAGTCCATTTTATTAACTCTTACACCTCCAGAACTATTAGAGGTGAATGCCGTGGTACATACTGTATGCTACCAAGGCTTCCTCTATATGCTTTCAAGGAATGTTTTCATAGTTTCTAGAACCATTGGCGGAAGTCCCTTCTTTTTGATATATGTACCTCTAAAGGGACTCTTTTGGGGGAACCAAATTTGCTCCTACTTCAGTGTGAGGTATAATCCACACAATAACTACATTAACTAATTTTAGCAACAATTATGGTCAAATTTGCCTACAGTGTTGTGTTCTTTTCTCAATATTTATGCTATGTTACATAGCAAGTTGTGGTAAGTAATTTAGTCTTTTACAAATACCTAACTCATATATCCTCTGTTATCATCACAAAACCCAAAAGAAAAACACAGCATGGATTATGGTGTCCTCAATCCTTAATTTGGCAGAATTTTGTGAGTGTTATGCAACAGGAAAATGGCCAGAATGGAAATTAGTTTTCAGGGGACCAGATTGGTGGACAGTTCTTATAACCACCCACTATGAAAGCACCTCCAGATGCCACTCCATTGGAGGTTCCCATCTGGACACATCTTCTGTCTTGGGTGCAGGCTTAATTCACCACCCCAACTTTACATTTTAAGAAACTGAAGTTTGGCTCCTGAGAGGTACATACTCCTACACTATGGTGAGCCCATTTAGGATGCTAAAACTCCCACCATGTGGAAACTGTTTGCCCTGAAATGACAGCTCTTTGCATTGTGGTGTGTACAGCAACAGCTGGAGACAGTCCACTGACTATTTTTGTGTTCTTCTGCAAGCTTCTGCAAACAGGATTGGCTCCTGCTATGCACAACGTTTATATGGCAGCCATTTTAGTTGGCTTTGCATCTATTATTGAGCCTCTTTATGGGAGCTTTGCGTACACAGTGCCAAACAGTTGAGGACGTTTTTCAAACCAAACATTCCTTCCCAGAACCTCGCTATAGTTCTGAGAGGTTTTTCAGCAATTCTGCACTCTAGTCTTGAAGTGCTATAATTTGTCGCCTGACTTCTCTGCCAGCTATTAGATTCGCTGTGATTTCACAAATGCTTCAGACACTGGCACAAGCTGAAAACTTTCCTATTGCATCAACACAATGACACAAAATCTCATAATTTTCTCAGGGTTTCAGGATGGTATTTGTAACTTGGAGACCTTTGGCATCACTATGTTTAATGTAAAAGAACAACATCTGCAATCCCATTTAGACACTTTGTAGAAACTGACTTTTTCAACACAAGTATTTTCAGGCTTTTAACCAAGGGTGCTTTCACACCTGTAGATTGATTGTTTTGTTCCGAAACAGGCATCAAAATTGTTACAATGTTGCTTTTTGTTCTTGGTACGGTTCGTTTTCACACAGCAAAGTTAAAAGGACCAAGATAGTTAAATGTGCAAGTAGACTCTGGTCACATTGGTCAGTGTTCCACGGTTTATTTTCCAGGATTCCGGTTAGCTGTCATTCGTCATTATTTTAATTTATGACGACGAGCAATAAGACATTATAATGGAAAATGTTCGCTTTAATTTTGAATGGTGACACCCACAGACATCGTCACCAAATATAAATGAGGGGTAAGACTTTCTCATACATAGCCTCATTTCAGTTGTCAAGGGTTGTAAAAATGTATCCAATAACCTATCAATCTATTGCCCATCGTTTTTTGTAACATATAATTTGTTATTTTAAAATAAGAATAAGACATTTAATAACTTTTGTTTTCATTATTAATGATGAGCTTAAAAACGTTGGCTAGATTTATGGATTATGGCTTTACATTTGAGAGAAATAACAGATGAACCGAGACTGCAGTCAGATCATGAAGCAGATCATTGTTGATCTTTCTTTTGAGGTGTCAGTGCAGAAATGAACAAAACAATTCCAGCAGGCACACAACATCATATTAATATTAGGTTAAATTTAGGTCATGACGTCAGGTGACCAAAATTCAATGTCTAGCCAGCATCTAAGGACAACGTTATTTAGACGTCCAATAACAATGTCAAATTACATTGATATTTGGTTGATTTTAGGTTGTGTTGGGAAGTGACCAAAATCCAACGTCTGATAGACGTCATAGTGGTAACGTCCACACAACATCAAGGTGTAACATGATTAGGCGTTGATATTTGGTTGATTTTAGGTTGGACGTTAGACATTGACTTCAGCCTGACGATGGGTTGTGACGTCAACCGGATTTTCATTTTCAAACAAAATCCAACGTCCTCACGACGTTGGGGTACAACGTCAATATGACGTCATGTTGACATCCTGTGAATGCAGGGATAGGCCTAATACAAAATATTATAAGATTAAAATATGGAAAGAATACCTGATGGTAAATTCAGTCAATTTTCCTAATGGATAAACAGCACTCTGTAATATTTCACTTTCGTAATCGACATGAAACACGCATTTACCAGTATGAATGACATTCCGCCCTACTCGTAATTCTCTCTGCATATAACCATATATAAAGCTATTACATAACCATAATACACTGTGAAATAGACTGGTTGGTTAGTTCGTTGGATCGCAATGCTTTCTCACTACAATCGATCCACTACAGAGTTCGATTCATCCAATCCGAGACTGAACAATTGCTTTGGCGAAGATCTGAGCACGATTGTTCACATATGTCCAAACGGACCGAGCTAAGGGGCAAATGCACCAGGTTTCGAAACAAAAGTCTAGGTGTGAAAGCACCCTTAAAGCCCATTTTATAGGTTGGCCTACAAAAATGTTATCCCTGAAACTCTACTTTTAAAACGGAATTCTTCTTACAAATTTCGACCAGCTTGTATTAATGTTTGAACAAAACATTTGAACAGAAACCCTGAAAATGAGGATGCAAACAAGCATGTGTTTGTATGATTTTAGCATGTTTATACAAGTTGGTTATCTTTAAATCTCAGTTTTATTTATCATTAAGTTCATTCTTTATCTACAGATTGTTTTGCTGTTTCGAAAAAGCTTCACATTTGCATTTAATCATTTATCAAGCACTTTAGTCAAATGCAAATAAGGAACAGTTTAACAATAGTTTCTTGTAATTACCCATCCAGTGGTGTTGTGTTCCTGCCAGGCTGTTCCAGGACAACCGCTGCTGTTTGTTTGCAATAAATCAAACTGAGTCATGCTTTTGTTGAGGAAGCTGTCGATGCATTCATCTGATGGTAAAACCATTAATGTCATTTCTCCCACAGGCAGGACCACATTCTGGGCTATTGTTATATCTGGCGTCATGTTGGCAGTCCTGTTAATCGTCTCTTATGTAGTATTCAAGATTAAAAGTCCTCCAAACACTATCATTTATTGAACTTGCAAGAGATGACCTCAAAGCAGGAACTTCTCCTCAGGAAGATCATGAAAAACTTGACTATTCTTGGTTTGTTTTTAAATAACAGATGTGATTGTGCATGGCTTGAGGTGCTGCAAGTAGAAAGCAGCTCCTTTTTTGCTTTTAAATTAGGCTATTTTATGTGTTCAATGAATGTACAAAACATCACTTATGTATGAGTAATAATATGAGTATTTACACTGAAAAACAAAGTTAACTCAACTTAAAATTGTAAGGCAACTCGCTGCAGAGCTTTTTTAGTTGACTCAACTTAAATCAAATTAAGTGCAGTACCTGTGTTAAAAGTTTACTCAACTCAAAAAAAAAGCTGTGCAGCAAGTTGCTTCACAATTTTAAGTTGAGTCCACTTTTTTACAGTGTAGAAATAGCATTACTGCATGACACTACATTAATTAATTGTGCCTTTACATAAATCAGGGTTTGTACAACAGTGGGTGAATTTGACTTCGAATTTGTAGTACTAGAAAATCCTCAAAAACAACCATAGTTAGAAAAAAGTACATTCCCACTCCCAAGTGATCACAAAATGAGGCTTGGTCAGGAACCCTCTGTGTCACTTTTAAACACACAGGACACTTTAAGCATCATTTTCAGCATCCAGGTTTCCTATAATTACATCATTGAGAAATCTCTGGCATCAACATGCAGACACTATGAGCATGGGAATTTCATTACATCACCTTCGATTGTGAGATTGCACTGGCTGGCATGTCTTTCATCTCCAGTTGTAAAATGCAGATCTACTTTATGAATGAAAAAAAGGAGTGAGATCATTGTCAGCACTTAGTTTCACTCTACTCTTTACATAAACATATCGTGTGGCTTCAGGAGACTTGGAATACAATGCAAGTTGTCTATTTTATACTAGTTTGTCATAGTTTTGGTGTTTATGCATTGACACAAAAGGTTTCATTCTGGATCACCAATGGAGTACTCTGTATCAATAATGCTTAAGGTGCATTAAAATGTGGCACTACGCCAAGGGGTCCTGACCAAGTGTTAATATGTGAGGAGTGAGAATGTGTTGATTCTGACAGATTTACAATGCGGTCGATCTACCCAAGTAGGTATCGCTGCAGCCCGGAAACCTCCAAGTGGGAGGGATTTTACTGCAAGTAGGCTGGGTGACCTCCAAGTGGGAGAGACTTACACTGCAAGTGGGCTGGGTTCAGGGTTGGTGTAGGTGTAGCAGACATTAATAAAACACAACAGGTTACTGTGAGGTTGGGTTTAGGGTTGGGGTAGGTGTAGGTGTAGACGTTAATAAAACACAACAGGTTACTGTGAGGAAACACAATATTGGACATTAAATAAATAAAAACTCCAGGTTTGTACAGCCCACTTGGAGCTGAAGTCCCACCCGCTTGGAGCTGGCTCTGACCTCTGTTTATATGCTTATTTCATGTGGCCACTATTTTAAAAAACGAAAGCGAGGCTGCGGTGGGAAGAAACCCGGAAGTAGAGGATCAGCACTGTAAACATTGCAACAACATGCCGTAGACTTCAAACCTCCAGCTGTTGCCGCGATTTCAATGTGCAGATATGGTGTAAACATCACTTTAATATCATTCAGTTAAGTTTAATTTAAACAATCAAAAACAAAATCACAATCCCTTTAAGAGTAATACGCTTAAGTGTCCTCCTACTCTTCAGTTCATGGCACCAGGTCAACACTGTGGGGACGCTTCCCTGCTACAGCCTATGTAACCCGGTGAGTGATAAAACAATGCAGTCCTGTGTAGCACACCCTCGTGTTGTCTGTAATAGGGTTGTCCCGGTACTGAAATAAATAAAAAAACGCTCATTGACACGCTGTTGATCGCGTTCTTAAACGCCACTGATTTGCCATATTATTCACCAGTGCTCAACAGAAATGACTGTGATTGGCTGTGAAGGTCATCAGTTCATCGCTCTTCACCAAGTGCACACACAGATACAGGAACACTGGAGCATTTTAAAGCCGCGAAGATCAATCGATCGCTCGTCTGTGTTTGCACTCGGTAAACATCGGTGAAATACAGTGAACTGATGACTTTCATGGCCAATCACTTTTATTCAGTCATTTCTGTTGAGCACTGGTGAATACTATGGTAAATCAGCACTGTTTATGAACAAGCTCAACAGTGCTTAAATGTTAGCGTCAAATTGACTTTTTTTTTTTTCAATATCAAAATTCAGTGTCGTGACAAGTCTAATATAGTGAAAGAATCAGTTCATTACCTTGAGTTTGATAAACCGCAGCCTCGATTTCGCGTGAAATCAGTCTATAGACTTCTTGATCTACCACACAATCTGAAAGAGAATCACAAAGAATGTGCATAACTTTTTGAAGTTAACACATTGCCGCTACAGTATGAAAGATATGAGCAAAACATAAAGGAACTGAGGTCTAACCCTTGTAGTATCACACCATCCAATGGATCTCACAAAATCACTGCAAATGAAATTCTAAATTATTTTAAAGTGGGTTTTTTTGTGATAAAACACAAATCTTTTCACTCAGAATGAACACTATAGCTCATCTAGTAACAATAATAGCTCATATAGTGAATAATAACCTTTTAAATGTATTTTAATTATAATTTTTTTTTATTCCTTAAAATCAACAAAAAGTGCTTAAAACGTCATTAAAGGTCCTAGAATTTAACTGTACGATGTATGTATGAACCCTGATATATTGTGATATGTTGTGTGTTTTAATTTTCAAAAACAATTAAATAGTCACATTTTTATATTACTGTCTGTGTTAATTAGGTACTGTTAGGTCATTAACAGTAATGGATGACCTACACTGTAAAAAATATCTGGTAATTAACAGTTTCCAAGTGTTTTTCTGCTTATTTACAGCATTATGGGACCTTGATCTCTGCTCTGATGACTTTTGTTGTTGAAAATTCAACTCTACAGTTTAACAAAGTGATTTTTATTGACATTTTAGTAGTTTGAAATAATAATATAATGTATAAGAAATAATATATAGTCTGTAAAATAACAGAAAATGTGCTGGCAGCTTATTACAAGGTTTTTGTACTGTAATATACAACACCAACCCAGACAGTATATCACTTTAAACTATAACAAATGTTAAGAAAAGTCACTTTTTCAAACTTTTCAAGGTTAAAAGTTGTTGGAAGAAAGATCAAGGTCCAATAATGCAATTCAAAAGCTTAAATAAACAAGGAAAAATAAATAAATGAATAAAAACATAACACAAAATATGGTAAATTTACTGATATTTTTTACAGTGTACTCATGGTACACATTGGGGCTGCACTATATTGGGAAAAAAACTGACATTGCGATATTTAGTTTTTCTGCAATATTGCGATGTGAATATGATTTAACATTGATGATGAGTAACTATATTTAAAGATAATTCCTCATTTTACATTGACTGGGATGATTTTTTAGGGGAGTGGATCTGCATAAAATGATATAAAAATGTACAAAACATAATTAAGCACAGTTCTTCATGGCTTTCTGTGAATTCTAAGGGCATTGAGGTGCAGAAACGCAATAATCAAATGTAAAATAACACCGTATAGTCTTTTTTTTTTTTTATAAATAAACAATAAATCTTTGTTAAAGTGGCAAACTTGTGCCTAAATGGTTTAAATTAGCTTGAAATCTTACTGTCACAATCTTACTGCCTTAAAATCTTTCCCACTTTTAGAACCTGTTAGTTCATGTTATATTAATTCCAACATGACATTGCAGATCTTGCGATGTGACTATTGCAGATTCGCACATCATCAAACGATATGTTGTGCAGCACTAGTTCAAAAGTATTAATAATAATAATAATAATTCATTCATTCATTCATTCATTTTCCTTTGGTTTAGTCCCTTTATTAATCTGGGGTTGCCACAGCGGAATGAACCGCCAACTTATCCAGCGAACTTCTTGCTGTGAGGCGATCATGCTACCCACTGCGCCACCGTGATGCCCCAATAATAATAACAAATAATAATAATAATAATAATAGGGCGTCACGGTGGCGCAGTGAGTAGCACGATCGGCTCACAGCAAGAAGGTCGCTGGTTCGAGCCTCGGCTGGGTCAGTTGGCATTTCTGTGTGGAGTTTGCATGTTCTCCCCGTGTTGGCGTGGGTTTCCTCCGGGTGCTCCGGTTTCCCCCACAGTCCAAAGACATGCGGTACAGGTGAATTGGGTAAGCTAAATTGGCCGTAGTGTATGAGTGTGTATGGATGTTTCCCAGTGATGGGTTGCAGCTGGAAGGGCATCCGCTGCGTAAAACATATGCTGAATAAATTGGCGGTTCATTCCGCTGTGGCGACCCCAGATTAATAAAGGGACTAAGCTGAAAAGAAAATGAATGAATGAATGAATAATAATAATAGTCTGTTCTACAAAACTGATATCATGACATCAATTTTCCCTCATGGACTGTTTCGTCCATCCACTGTAGTTTAATAGCTAAAATGAACTTGTTACATCAGTAGAGCTGTTACTATTGCAAATGTATGTCCTTTTTTCTATGTATTTGATTTTTAAACAAAAGGAAAGGTACAACATTTTCATCTTGTGGTGCATAAGTGATCAAGAGCATGCTATGATTACTTGAAAATATGCAACTAACACTAACTGTAACATTAACGATGAAAACTGCTAGCTAACTAACTTAATTGCTGGCTATTAACAAAGCAAAACATTAACATGAATCAGGTTGTTGAAAATCAAGATAAAACAAAGATGTAATCTGAACTAACAACATTGGTCTAATATGAACTGTATTGTACAGTTTATAAGGCTTCATTTATAAAATGTTACTTAGAAGCAGCCTGCATTTGATCATTTCTCAAATGTGTGTGCGTATAGTTGAGAGAAATGAACAGAATGACCCAATTTTCAAATACTTTGAGTCTGCCACAAGGAAAAGTGTGTACGTTTGTCAGAACTTGGCATGGTGCTGAGCACTTTTCACAGCAGAACAAAATGTTTTTAGAAATCTGAACGCTGGTGTAGATTTTGCCGTACACACAGCTTTAAAAGAAAACAGCTTTTTTTTTACAAATCATATAATAATGTAAATACTTTAATAATCTAAAAACGTAAGCTACGAAATGAATTTCTTCCACAGTTTCAGCACAGTGCTGTGTTTAGAAGTGACTCATTTAGATTGGTGGTGACTAATATTAATGCCTCTGATTGGCTGCTGCGTTCATAAGCTCAACAGAAATGTCTAGGATTGGTTAGATTGGTTCTTAGGGCTGCAAAGAATTGTGTAAAAAACAATGAATCTGAAGGCAACCTAAATGTAAAGGCCATGAACTGACACTTCAGTCATTCTCGCATTCAACTTGAGTTGTGAGAGCTATAAATATTAGCTGTACTTATTTCTGATAATATAAAAGGGATTCTTTTTTATCACGATTGTGATTTTATTTTTCATGAAATTGTGATTTTAGATCTGGCAATCTTAGCCCTATTTCACAACATGTGAAGCTATTTTACAAATTGCAAAAAGGTGGCTAGTTTATACAAATTCAGATGTTTTTATTTGTATACATTTTTTAAATATTTTTTAATAATAAAAAGATTTCTAAACCAAGGGATGCCCCCAAACCCCATCCCTAATCCCAACTGTCATTGGGAGATGAGCATATCATACTAAAATGTATGAATGAGAGCCGGGGCACCACTGGCCAGTACAGGCCTTATGACACAGTGAACATTTCGATGGTGTCGTGGGCGAAAGTGACGAGCGGGGGGGTAGGGAGGGATTGGGCTGATTGGGGGACCCCTGATAGTAACTCTGGGGGCCCCAAACGGCGTAGGCCCTTAGAATCGTCCTAACCTTCCCCCCCTAGCGGCGCCCCTGAATGAGAGTGTAAATTCATACGAATTAGCCACCAAATCAAAAAACTATACATTTTTCTTAGAATTGTGAGACAAAGTCAGAACTCTTTTCCCACTCAGAACTGGACTTTATGATTGCAAGATTATATCTTATATATCTTTATAGTATCTAAATAAATAAATAAATAAAGCCAATGAATAATAAAAAAGGTACTATTGGTAATAATAAAAAGGTGACTATTTTTCTCTCATGATATAAACTGGCAATTGTGTGAAATAATAGTGAAAATGGGGTTCGCTTAAATGGATCGTTCACCCAAAAATAAAAATGCTGTCATTTATTTACCCTTCTGTTGAACACAAAAGAAGACTTTAGGAAGAACGTTGAAAACCTGTAACCACTGACATCCATAATATTTGATTTTCCTACTGGATGCCAATGGTTACAGGTTTCCAACATTTTTCTATATATTTTAACCTTACAGCAAGGAGGTCGCTGGTTCGAGTCCCAGTTGGACCAATTGGCATTTCTGTGTGGAATTTACATGTTCTCCCCGTGTTGGCGTGGGTTTCCTCCGGGTGCTCCGGTTTCCCCCACAGTCCAAAGACATGCGCTATCGGTGAATTGAATAAACTAAATTGGCCGTAGTGTATGAGTGCGTGTGTGAATGTGAGTTTGTATGGGTGTTTCCCTGTACTGGGTTGCAGCTGGAAGGCCATCTGCTGCATAAAACATATGCTGGAATAGTTGGCAGTTCATTCCGCTGTGGCCACCCCTGATAAATAAGGCACTAAGCCAAAGGAAAATGAATGAAAATCTCCAACTGGTTTAGTACAAGTAAAGAGTGGCAGAATTAACATTTTTGGGTGAACTATCCCTTTAACTGTGCAGGAGCATTTCTGACACCTTATCGTGAATTTAGCTGCCATTTCTGTTCATTATGGTAGCATCTATTTTTCAAGAACATTAACTTCTGAACCGTTAACTTTGTGAGGTTGGTCATTTTGAGTGGCATTTTTGAGCCAAAAAATGATCAGTTATCAGCTGATTGATCAGAGCATTGCTTTCATAGATAAACCAAAAGTTATTGAACTATACTGTACAGTGTTGATACTCTTAACTGTGTGGGTTGAGTTAATAAGAGAAAAAGACTTTACTGTAAAGTGCTATCAATGTGTTTTGTACTCTGACTACTTTATCATGTCTGAATGTGTTTTATGAAATGTTTTCAATGTCTGTGTCTTCCTCTGAATGTATTGCCTTGTCATGTTTGTTGTGCTATTTCATTAAAACACTTATTTTTCATTTATAATTTCTGCCTCAAATGTCTCACTTTTGGGTTTGTTTTTGTATCTATTACTGATTATAACTTTGACAATTAGAGTTACATTTCTGAAATGAGTAACAGACTAATACTGTACTACCAGCAGACCACAAGACATAACTTGCTCATCAAAATTCTTTTGTCTGGGCAAAGTATTAACTCTGTTAGTCATTTCCGTTCAGAGTCAATACAGCTTGCTCAATTTCCGCTAAATGAGATCATCTGTATTGCCCAAATGATATTATTCACTGGGGTCTATGTTGTTGTAAATTACATGAACAGTCTTCTGAGAAGCACAAAGAAGCGATGAACAGTTTTTGTGTGTGTTTTGTGTAGGCCTGTGTTCAACAGTGACCTGTAGGGCCGCACTGCCAAAAATGTGTGCAATGCAGTGTTGCCATAGCGACTGCTCTACAGGGAAGAGCTCTAATGCGGCTCACCAGGACTCTCAAGCAAATAAACATATGAAAGAAACACAGGTTTAAGTACAACTCCAAATAAGAAAAAGTTGGGACAGTATGGAAAATGCTAATAAAAATAAAGTAGTGATTTCCAACTTTACTTTAACTTATATTTCATTGCAGACAATACAACAAGCATTATTTAATGTGTTCCTTATGATTTTTAAAGTTTTTGTTATTTTTGACAAACTGACCAAATAAACACAGGTTCCAATTTTCGTTCCTGCAACACATTTCAAAAAAAGTTGGAACAGTAAAGCACTTAGGGACTGAAGACACCAAGTGATGAAGTGTTTCAGGTGTAATTTTGTCCCATTCTTCCTGCAAACAAGTCTTAAGGTGGGCAACAGTACAGAGTCTTCATTGTTGCATTTTGCGCTTCAGGCAGACCAGTCAAGTACCTGTATCCTCTTCCTCTGCAGCCAGGACTTTGTAATGTGTGCAGAATGTGGGTTTGCATTGTCTTGTTGAAATATGCATGGGTGTGCCTGGAAAGGCAGCATATTGTGCTCCAAAATCTCTATGTATTTTTCAGCATTAATAGTGCCATCATAGAAGTGCAAGTTACCTTTGCCAACGGCACTGACACAACCCTATAACATGACAGACCCTGGCTTTTGGACTTGTTGCTGGAAACAGTCTGGATGATCCATTTCTTATTTGGTCTGAAGCACACGGCGTCCATTTCTCCCCAAAATACGTGAAATACTTATTCGTCTGACCACAGTACACTTTTCCACTGTGTGATGGTCCATCACAGATGCCTCCAAGCCCAGAAGTCAACATTGCTTCTGGACACTGTAAACATAGGGCTTCCTTTTGGCACAGTTCCATTTTAACTGGCATTTGTGGATGTAACTACATATTGTGGTACTTGACAACTGTTTGCCAAAGTAGTCCTGAGCCCATGTGGTGATATCACTTATAGATGAATGACGACTCTTGATGCAGTGCTGCCTGAAGGATTGGAGATCACGGAAGTTCAGCTTAGACTTGCGCCCTTGTCCTTTACGCACTGAAATTCCTCCAGATTCCTTGAATCTTTTAATTATGTTATGCACTGTTGAAGGTGAATATCCAAATGTCTTCCTATCTTTCTTTGAGGAACATTGTTAAACATTTAAACATTTCAATACTTTTCTCATGTATTTGTTGGCAAGCTGGCGATCTTCAACCCATCTTTGCTCCTAAAGGACTAGACCTTTCTTGGATGCTCCTTTTGTACCAAATCATAATTACAATCACCTGTTGACATCACCTGTTTCAAATCACATCATTTAACCAATTTACCTTATTACTAGCCCTAAACTGCTTCTGTCCTAACTTTTTGGAATGTGTTGCAGGTCTGAATGACAGAAAAGGATATATATTTACTAATAAAAATGAAGTTGACCAGACAAACCATGAAATATTTTGTGTTTAAGTTGTCTGCAATGAAATACAAGTCAAAGTAAATTTGGTAATCACTACTTTTTCTTTTATTTCCGTTTTCCATACTGTCCCAACTTTTTTGATTTGGGGTTGCAATTGCCAGAGTAAACAATTAGACACAAAACATTGATCTGAGCTGTAATAATTTACTAACTTGCTAAATGTAAAGCTTGCGGAAAGAAAAACATCTGGATGCAACCCAGACTAACCTGGAGCCAAGCTTAACTCAATTTCCAAGCTGAATGTTAATGGTAACATCACAGATCATTTTTATGCAATTTCAAATATCTGCTAGAGTTATTATTCTAATCTCTATTCTTTCTCATCTCAGCCTTCTGTAAACAATTGGATAATATAAAAAAAGGCAAGAAGATAAAATGTTTTGCAAATCTTCAATTTCCACTAATGAGATCAAAGAATCCATTGAACACTTGAAACTTAAGTCACCAGGTAATGATGGTATCACCTCTGAATTTCACAAACATTTTTCTAATGTCTTGACTCAGTTTCTTTTTGAAGTTTACGGTGATAGCATAATCACTCTAAACTACCTCCAAATTTGACGAGTAATTTGTTTAATCCCCAAACCTAAAAAAGATTCATTACTTTTAGATAATTGGAGACCTCTTAGTTTATTGAACAATGACTACAAGATCTTTGCCCTGATTTTTGGCCAAAGATTCAAATCAGTGCTTGATTCAATAATAAATGAAAATCAATCTGGTTTTATGAGCAAGAGACTTATATTTAACAATATTAGACTAGTCTTTGACCTAATTTATTACAATAACCTCATTAAAGATGACAGTTTTATTTTGTTTTTAGACTTTTTAAAAGCCTTTGACACTGTTGAGCATCCTTTTATTTTTCATTGCTTACATTTTTTTGGGTTTGGTTCACAGTTTTGTAATGCAATAAAAAGATGCTGATGGAAATAGTTCCGTGAAATTAAGTCAAGGCTTTACTAAAAAATTTAGTTTAAAAGGAGGCATGAGGCAAGGTTGCCCAGTGTCAACTTATATTTTTCTTATTGTTGCTTAAACACTTTGCCATTTCATTAAGTCGAAATCTTTAGAAGGTATACAGATTAAAGATAGATGCTTGTTAATCACTAACTAGCTGATGACACTGCCCTTTTTTTAAAGAATAGCCACCATATTCAATCAGCAATTTATCTAAATTGTTTTCTAATGCATCAGGATTATGCCGTAATTTACATAAATGTGAATTATTTGCTTTAAAAAAATTGTCAAGACGAATTCATTTGCACTATTCCTGTTAAAGAATCTCTTTTTTAGGAATAACTATCTAAAAAAAATGAAAATGATAGACTCTCTCCTTCAAACCTTGTGTTTGAAGGTTTGGTCATTACCTAACAATTATTTTTATTACAAACAAATTTAAAGAGATCTCATTTAAAATTCTGCCTAAATTTTACAGTCAAACAATTTCTTTCTAAGTTTAGACAGCATATAGATAAAAACTGTCCATTTTGTTTGTCACAGCCAGAAACTGTGCCACAATTTTGTTGGAATTGTCAGTTCTAATATAGAAAATATGGTGTGATATCTCAATTCATAAATAACATTACAAAATTTTGTTTTAGGATGTCAAAACATGTTAATATTCTATATTCATGGCACATTCTACCAGAAACGTACATTTTCACTTATAAACAAAACGTGACAGGGCATGACCTTTAGCTTGTGGTCCTCAATAAATCATACAATTCAATGATAGAACACATCCTTGATCACTGTCAGCTTCTCCTTCAAATGATCCTATGACCCTGAAACTTCCTCTGAGTCATAGGTGTATTGCACGCATTTTATGTTAAATGTAATACAACTGTAACAGGACTGACAGAAACATGGGGACAACTAAAAATTTATTTGTAGAATCTATTTATAATTTCATGTTTTTAATCAATTGTTGCGAATGATAACTTAAACTTTCCCATTTCTGATTTTTTATTTTATTAAATAAGTTTAGCACAGCAAAACTATTAAAGCTGTAGGTTCAATTGGGCTGAGGAAAAGGGCTCGTAAATGTGTAAAATGTTTTTAATAAAGAACAAAAATCTGAGAACCAAATGAATGACATTCCCTTTACAAAACTACACCAGTCCATTTTAGAAACTTTTGGGATGAAATAAGTTTTCATTTCAGGGATAGATAATGTATATTTCTGGTAGAATGTCCCTCATAACAACTGTAACAAAAAACACTAAGAAGGCTTATTGTCACGGCCACACACAAAGGAGAGAAGGCAGGGATTATTTGGAGTATTTATTGTGGAGTATGCACAAACAGTGGGTAAACAGGGGAGCGGTACAACAGGTTGAAGGCTCTCACACATTAGTCCAAGAGGTAAGTTCAAGTTCATTGCAATCACCAACATAACAAAAGTCACTTCCCTTAATAGGTCATTTGCATCCACACAGGTACATAAAGCAAGCCTCAAAGGAGCAGAGAAGAGATCAGCGCAACAGGGAGAAGATCCAAGAAGCAGCAACAATCTAATGTTGATCAACTGAATGAGGTGAGTATTTATAGGGACTGGGTGATTGCAGGTGCAGGTGTGGGTGATTAGAACTCTGTCGATTGTTCACGGGTGTGGTGTGTGGTGGATGGTGACTATGTGTAGTGACTGGAACTGAGGGAACGTGCGGAGGGTGTGACACTTATGTTATTAATCTTTTGATATTTACAAAGTTCCATATTCACTGATGCAAATTTACTAACCAAAAACTCTTTTATCCGGCTATATAGTTAAAGAATTAGAACATTATACAAACAACATTAAGCACAGTACTCATAAAAAGCCATTAAAACTGTTCTTTTACTTGAAACCTGCAAGATTCTGTAATTCCACAAGGCCCTACCTTTTTTTTGTATGCATATGTACAGTTAAAGTCAGAATTATCAGGCCCCCTGAATTATTAGACCCCTGTATATTTTTATAACAACTGATTTCTTTTATCTTTGCCATGATGACAGTACATAATATTTCACTAGATAATTTTCAAGATACTAGTACTCAGCTTAAAGTGACATTTAAAGGCTTAATTAGGTTAACTAGGCAAATTAGAGTAATTAGGCAAGTCATTGTATAAAGATGGTTTGTTCTGTAGACAATTGAAATGAAATACTGCTTAAGGGGGCTAATAATATTGACCTTAATTTTTTTTTTATTAAAAATGCTTTTATTCTAGCCAAAATAAAACAAATAAGACTTTCTCCAGAAGAAAAAATATTATAGGAAATACTGTGAAAAATTCCTTGCTCTGTTAAACGTCATTTGGGAAATATTTGAAAAAGAAATTCAAAGGAGGGTGAATAATTTTGACTTCAGCCCTATATATATATATATATATGTATATATATATTTTTTTTTTTATATAAGACCTTTTTTCTTTATATTTGTATTGTTCTGTATTCTGTTCTTTAAGCATTAATAAAAAAAGTTGAAAAAACACAAACAAAAAACAGTGCCCTTATTTCCACCTACACAGAACTCCCCATAGAGAATTCACCCAGTCAGCTGTTTATTTACTAACGATACGGTTAGATGGTGACTACGACTGTTTTCTGTTGTCTGCATTGAAGGTGAGACGTCTGACATCTAAACAAAAATTACAGATCAGTCAGATTTTCACTTGAACTGAGAAAATGGGCCTATAAAAGGAGTGTATTGTTTTGTGTTGCTGTCTTAACCAATAGTCTCTGGATGCAGCCTTGATGATGCAAGCTGAGATTGCATATCTCAGTGATGCAATGTCAGACACAATGCACTCAATGGAGCTAGTGACGTCACTGTGACAGGTGGGGTTAGGTGAGCACATTAAAAGCATTGTATGCAGCTCAGATTGCACTGCACCAGGTCTGCATCCATCTTGTCTTAAATGCAGATGAAAGTGGTAAGTACTTGTCAAATAAAGATTTCAGATGTTTACATGGGTGCTGCACATTTTTTTTTATGTCAAATTTATTTTAGTACTTTTTTGCATGCTGAAGAATAAGTAATAAATAAAACTGTGGGTGTTTTACAGTGGATAGTTGTTTCACAAACACATTCATATTATTCACATTCTACTGCTAAAATATTTTTAAAGATCTACTGTATCTGTGCAGTGCAGAGATGGACCCAGAAGTGTCATTAGAAAGTGGAATTAAAGTATTTACCCTGTATTTACAATTGCAAAAATAACACTAAGAAGACTGCATTTTAATTCAGTATTATTAGATTATTTGTAACTTATTATTAATTAAAAGGTAGTGCAGATATCAAATTAAAACCACCCAGTAGTTAATTCATTCAAACGAAGAAACTAAACAAAACTGATTGCAGTTATAGACGACGTGCCACCTAATATGAGAAGATTTAATATTTTACTCTTAACATTTACATATAACGGATCATATAAATGTATATTCTTGGCAGCATCAAAATAAAAATAAATCCATTATTGAGGAAATAAACTGAATTAATAAGTGAAAGGGTTGCAAACATATGAAGAGTTCAGATGCAAAAAGTGCCCTCTGACATTTTTCTGAGACTTCTTTATTTATGTTCACCTATTTCAGATTAAAGGAAAAGAAAAATAACGTATTAATTGACATAAAAGGGAAATTACTCAACTTGTGCATAGGAGCTTGAGAAAAAAATGCTAATTTAGGGAGAAAGATTCAGATGGCACTTAGAGGTTTTAGCATCTGAACTTTTCATATACTTTCCTTGATAATGTCAGGTTCTGTGTTTTCCCATGCCCCAGTGTTCCATGTGCTTCTGTTGTCGTCATGTGATCCCTTTGTTCTATTTTACCGCCATTTCTTGATGTTCATTAGTTTCACCTGTGTTCCTCCCCTGTGTGTAATCAGTTCCATTAGTCATTGTGTATTTATACCCCTTAGGTTGGTTTAGTCTTTGTCCAGTATTGATTGTCATTCCTGAGTATTGTCTTCCAGTTGTGAGAGTTCTGTGTTCCGGTTGTGAGAGTTCTGTGTTCCGGTTGTGAGA
>CAIGQV010017973.1:216962-235475 GCA_903798115.1 Danio jaintianensis | reverse complement strand
CACTGGGGTCTATGTTGTTGTAAATTACATGAACAGTCTTCTGAGAAACACAAAGAAGTAATGAACAGTTTTTGTGTGTGTTTTGTGTAGGCCTGTGTTCAACAGTGACCTGTAGGACCGCACTGCCAAAAATGTGTGCAGTGCAGTGTTGCATAGCGACTGCTCTACAGGGAAGAGCTCTAATGCGGCTCACCAGGACTCTCAAGCAAATAAACATATGAAAGAAACACACAGGTTTAAGTATTATAAAAACATCAATGACGGGCGTCACGGTGGCACAGTGGGTAGCACAATCGCCTCACAGCAAGAAGGTCGCTGATTCGAGCCTCAGCTGGGTCAGTTGGCATTTCTGTGTGGAGTTTGCATGTTCTCCCCGTGTTCGCGTGGGTTTCCTCCAGGTGCTCCGGTTTCCCCCACAAGTCCAAAAACGTGGTATAGGTGAATTGGGTAAGCTAAATTGTCCGTAGTGTATGTGTCTGAATGAGTGTGTATGGATGTTTACCAGTGATGGGTTGTGGCTGGAAGGCATCCGCTGCATAAAACATATGCTGGATAAGTTGGCGGTTCATTCCGCTGTGGCGATCCCAGATTAATAAAGGCACTAAGCCGAAAAGAAAATGAGTGGATGAAAGCATCAATGACCGTGAGGCAAATAGTAGAATTTTCAAAATAAGGTAAATTGTAACACTCTCAAAAAGTTTTGTAAATTGTAATGAATCGGTTTTTGTTAAGTAAGAAATAATACAGTATACATCAAGTCGGTTGTTCTCAAAAATGTAATTTCAACAGGCTTATCAGATGCCCAACAAAAGCAGCCAGCTAGATGTACGTTATCCCATTTATTTTACTATAACAACAACTTACCACAAAAGTAAACAATTAGACACAAAACATTGATCTGAGCTGTAATAATGTACTAACTTGCGGAAAGAAAAACGTCTGGATGCAAATCAGACTAACTCACATTGTCAAAAGATGGCGCTAAATAATAAAGAACAGCGAAGTTACAGACTATATCATCATAGCGCAGTTCATTCTGGGAGTTTAAGACACGGAAGCCTGGATCCCATTGATCTCTATAGGTTGATTGTATCATAAACACTGATTTGAAATAAACTATAAGTCCTTGCATGACAAATAAAGAAGAACATTGTATATGGAAATTTTTTTTTGCGTATTAAACTCTGCATCTGTGCTCAGCTTCTCTGTTTTCACTTTAGTACTGGACATAGAATATTTTGGAATGCATATCTTCTGCTTCTCAAACACACAGAGCTTTTGTTTTTTAAAGATATTTCCATGTTAATCCATTTTATTCTGAGTGTTTGTAAGATGTATCACATTTTATGCTCCTCAGTGTGTCATAAAACACGGGGGAACCCAACTCACCATGGCGTAGATTCTCATTGTCTTATAGATAATATTGACCTTATTCTTCACGCACGAGTGTGCGCAGCCATTGGAACCTTACTGGCTCAAGACTTATGGTCTCATTCACTTCCATTGATTTTTAGCCATAAAAACAACTTTTTGTGCTGCTTAATGTTGAAAAATTGTATTTGTTTATTTTTTATGTATTTTCATAACCACAATGGTCTGTAGAGCAAGTAGTTTAACTGTTTGCTGCCATTTCCCAGAACATTCGCAGAAGAGAGCTTGCTTCCGCATTTCAGAATAAGTCAGTATAGATAATATATTCGGTAACAGTCAAGATGAATCATAGTGCCCGGATTAGTCTGTTATTAGTTTAATTGGTTGTTATCTGTGATCATTACACGGCTGTCTGGAATACTCGATTCTGATTGGTCAGTCGCAACATGCCAATGTATGTTATACTGAGATAACAACTGCTGAATAACACAGGCTCATTCGGGAACTTCGAAATCACCTTGACCATCAGTGAATACCTTCACATCCATATACATAAATCCACATTCATGTCTGCTTGTCTTTGACATTTGCCACTTGCCACCATCTTGTGAATGAATAGTAGGTTAGTATATGGTCCATTCATTTGGTTTTTGTTTCTGTGCGTTTTTGACTGTTTGGCAAAATCTTGTGACTGTGCACTGATCAGTGAATGCTCCATTCAGCTGTTTTAGTTTATGTCAGCTTTGCGTTTAACGAATGCATTTACTATTATGGCTCAGAACACTGTTTGTGTCTAATTTTGATGTTTTGTGGCAAGTAGCTCTGTGATATCCCTGCTGAAAAAAAGCAGCTAAAACCAGGCTAAGCTGGTTGGCTGGTTTTAGAGGGGTTTGGCCATATGTAGGGTTCAGGATGGTTAAAACCAGACTGTTCAACCAGCTAAAGGTCAGTAAGGGTAAGCAGAATAAAGTGCATCCAGGATGGTTGTTTTTGCTGAACACTGTACTGCTTCGTGTCCAGCTGCTGATAAATCTGTCTGCCATTATTCTGCAATAACAACCATGTCCTTTATCCTTAACATAACATACCTTGGAATGCCTTGATAGACCGATCAGAATCAAGTATCCTAGAGGGCTGTGTAATAATTTTATTTAACTGACAAAAGTACAAGGTTTCCAGTGATCACTCACTCACTTTCTTTCGGCTCATAAAAGGAGCATCTTGAGCAAAGCTGGATTATTTTGTGCCAAAAGACATGATAAGAGTTTCCAAACAAATAAAAAACCAAATGATAAATTTTAATTTCATTTCCAAATGAAAGATCAGAAAGAATTTGAGTTTCTCCCCCCCCAAAAAACAACCATATAATATTGTGAAAAGATTCAGGGAGTCCAGAGAAATTCGCGTTTAGGACAAAGCAGGAACCTCAGCTTATGCACGACCTTTGAGTCACGTGGGGTCAGGAATACTTTGGAAAACCCCTGTCACTAAACATAGCATGCCACTCACTGCAACTCACACTTGAATATCTGTTACTCAAGGAGAGAGATAAACAAAATGTCTATGTAGTTCTCTAGGTCAGAGCTCATCTCAGACACTCAAAATGTGTCTTATGAGTTCACATTTCACTTTTTTTCTGAACTAGATATGAGGTCGACCTTAAAAGGGACTATCCAGAGGTGCAGGGGAGACACATTTACTGCAATAAAGATAATGTCTTTCACAGGAAGTCTATAGTTATTTGATCAAGTCTCATCCTGCATGAATATAGAACAAAACTGCGATTTTGGCACCAAGTAATTTGGCAGGCTTGATTGGCCTGCAGTCCAGATCTGTCTGCTGCTGAAAACATTTGGCCCTTCATGAATAGGAGATTTAGACAACGACGTTTGCAGACTCTTGAACAGAAGAAGTCTGGAATCATCAGATTGGGCAATGTTTTAAATTTAAAATTTAAATAATTTTAACCAACTGTTGGGTTTGTCCATATTTGATCCAACACTGGGTTAAAACAACCCAGGGCTTTTTATTTTTTTTGCTTTATTAGGTTCATCTTAGGTCAGACAGAAAATAACACAGTAAATACAATATAAATAATATTGATACATATATATATATATATATATTTATATATATATATATAACGGGCCATAAAAATCACGCACGCACACGCACCAATACAAACAAGAAATTATCAAGAAAACATAATTATAGACTAAATAAGTATATAAATAGTAAGGTAAAATATCACATATATACACAAAAACATACATACATTAATAATGTAATAAAACAAACAATAGGATAAAAAATAAATAATAAATAAAAATATATATATATAACCCAGGACTTTTTAAAAGTGTATATTCTCAACTCCCAAACAATTCAACATTGTAATTAAAAGCAAAGTTGATGTGTCACTCTGTTAAAAATGTCTTTCCCACAAACTTTTTTTTTTTGGAGAGTACTGCAGCCATCCAAATCTAAATGTAATGAAAAATACATGTTTATTTGCTCAGTGAAAACATTGGAAGAAAACATCTGTGCCAAAAAATTCAACATCTGTTATTGACCATGGAATAATATACAATCATAATACAATTATTGCGGTATACAGGGAATAACTACTTGCGAAACCTGCAGTATACAACAAGACTGTTAATATTAGCTTGGTGATTGAGTGGGATTGTTGTGCCCTTTGAACACAGAAGGCAGAAACTTGAAACCAGACACTTCAGATGTGTCCAGCATTTTGAGTTCATACGCTTGACAAAAACATATGTCCCTTTCATTTTCAGTTTGTAGCGTCTAGTGTTGTCCCCTTAACTTTTCAAACGAGTCATGGAAAGCACCTAGTATCACATTTAACAAAACACTATCATATGAAATCGAAATGAATGTTTTGTGGGGGCGGTTTAAGTTCACGAGGTCACCAGTAAGCCTATGCTATGTAGCTACTTTCTAATGTTCACTAAATGAACTTCTGCCTGACTAGCGAGTTAGCAAGATCTCATGGCTGTGGTATTTGAATGCCCCTCCCTCCCAAACGTTTAGTTTCAATTAAAAGTAGACCTCGTTAATTACTCCTCGCGTAATTTAATATAGTTTGAAAGTCTTCATAGTTGTCCAGTAAGTATGGGGAAAGGGCGTTTCTTGTGTCATTCAGGGGTAAAATACCAGAAAACACAAATAAACACGTTGCGACCTCTACTGGTTAGGAAAGGAACTTCATTGTCAAAATCCTGCTGCTAATCCGTTCATTAAAAGTAATAATGTTTTACACAGACATGTTTTGAGAAACTAAGCAAATAATATATGTCATCCTCGTTTATCCCTGCTGAAAAAAACAGCTTAAACCAGCCTAAGATGGTTGGCTGGTTTTAGCTGGTCGACCAGCCTGGTTTTAGAGGGGTTTTGGCCATTTCCAGGCTGGTTTCCAGCCATTTCCAGCCTGGTCTTAGCTGGTCAGGCTGGAAAATGACCAGCTAAAACCAGCTAAAACCAACTTGACCAGCCTGGTTTAAGCTGGGCTCCCAGTCTGGCTAGGCTGGTCAAGCTGGTTTTAGCTGGTCATCTCCCAGCCTGACCAGCTAAGACCAGGTTAGAAATGACTGGAAACCAGCCTGGAAATGGCCAAAACCCCTCTAAAACCAGGCTGGTCGACCAGCTAAAACCAGCCAACCATCCTAGGCTGGTTTAAGCTGGATTTTTCAGCAGGGATGTGTCCTTTATATTATGTTTCCTTCATATGAATTTCTCTTGGTAACTACTTTTCCCTTCTGCATTCGATCAAATGTCAGAAGAGATCATTACTCTATAAGCCCATATCAGTATCTTCATCTTTATTTTAAAAGTAATTTTTAGATTCTGTGTTTATTTCTTTTGATTATTTATGCTTCTGTTGCGTTGATGAACTTGACATCCATTATAATCAGCTGCACAGTTGCCAGAAATTACAGCAGGAGATCACTGACTGCGCGCACACACACAAACAAGAAAGCAAGATTCATTAAAGATAAAATCAGACTAGACTCTGTTTTGAAAAATTCATCATCTGAATTGTTTACTGTCAAACAGTATAAAGTTTCAAAAGAAAAGAAACAAAAGTCATTAGCAGAGCAAGTGCTGGAAAAATATACTAAGTGACAACGAGTTCAAAAATCCCAGAACTGCTTTGTTTTGGAGCCAACAAGATAAGATTGAAACAAGAGCAGTTGTCTAAAAAGATAAATTACACAGACAAGAATATGGGCATATTTTTATTGTGCCTTTTGATTCATTTTATGAACAATAAGATATCTATATGATTGATTTGTCCCATTTTATTAATTAATTTAAATCTGTACTAGAAAGTATGACTCTCATACATTTTTACTTTGATTTTCAGAAGACATCCACTGTATGTTTTCAGGCAGCAGCTACAGTTCTAAGATGACATATCATATCATTAAAAGATTTCCTATGTAAGGATCACAGAGCATTTTCAAAATACTCTTTATTGTCATTTTAAGTCCTTCAAACCACTAGATTTTTCCCATTTGCCAGCTAGAATTTTTGAATTATTTAAAGGTATATTCAATTCAAGTTTATTTGTATAGCGTTACTACAATACAGTTAAAATCAGAAAAGTTGAGGAGGTGTGTATATGGTGGACAGTATATAAACATAGTTAACCTGCAGTTATAAAGTAGTGTCCTTTCCAAAAACGCTGAAGTCTGTGTATAATACATTTTCAATTTTCATTATATGATTGCAGATATATTTTGTCCATGCCGGAATAGACTGTAAAACATCATATGGCAAAAAGTCATGACAACGAATGTTTTTGTTACTCTAACTTATTTTAATAAGTTAATTAGGGTTCACATTTTTCAAGTTTTCAAAGTTATACAAGGTTGAACTTTATATTTTTAGTCAGTTTGACTAATGCAAGTTGAGATTGCATTTGATTCAACTAAACAATTTAGGGCAGTGAGATTTTGTTTTACAGTGTAGCTACGTGGTTACATTTTTACATATGTTGCACTAAATAGAGAAATAGTGACACACACACACACTATGAAATGACAGAAATAGCAAACTCTTCAC
Organism: Danio jaintianensis; assembly: GCA_903798115.1. NCBI lineage: Eukaryota > Metazoa > Chordata > Actinopteri > Cypriniformes > Danionidae > Danio > Danio jaintianensis. The sequence continues at coordinate 229,016 of CAIGQV010017973.1, read as the reverse complement.
ACCGCTGCTTCTGTTGAGATGAAGCAGCTGCTCTCACTTAAGATGCTTCACTTGTAATTCCTCACAGTTGTGTTTATGTGAGCTGCAGAGGAAGACTCTTTCCGTTTAGTCTTGAATGGTCAGCCTTAGATTAACAAAGGTACACTGCAAAAAAGAAAAGAAAAAAAAAAAGGGTTTTCTTAGATTTTGTGTCTTGCTTTTAGTCCAAATGTCTAAAAATTCTTAAATCAAGAAGCATTTTCTATAGACAAGCAAAACATATTGTTAATTTTTTTTCCTTAAAACAAGCAAAAAAATTGAATAAGCAAAATAATCTTATGTCAAAAGGAAAAACTTTTGTCACTTAATTTTGACATTATTTCATAAAACAAGATTTTAACACAAGTATTTGTTTTTTTTACATGTCTAGAAAATGCTTCTTGATTTATGAATGTTTAGATAGTTGGACTAGAAACAAAAATTTCTTAAAATCTAAGTAAGAAAAGCAGTATATAAAGCAACTGATGAATAATTGGACTTAAATTGAAACTGACATTCAAATCATACCCTGCTCAATCACGTTGTTACTATTATTATTCAATGACAACATTCGTATTAGAATGAACTAAATAATCCCTGAACTGACTACAACAAAACCAGTATTCAGTGCAGTTGAATGTGCCTAATGATCTCAACTTTTTTTCACGCTCATAAAACTTCATTCCTGATTTTCTATTATAGCCTGTTTTCTCTATAAAGTTTGCATCGTCTAAAGCGATATAGCAGTGAAATGTTGACCATTGACAGTGAACAAATAGACTAACAAAAAAACCTAAACTAATTTTGGAGAGATGGCAATCATAAGGCGAAATCTCAAGCTTATCGCAGCTGAATTTTTGCACAGCTTTTAGAATTATTATTTTTTACTTTTTTCTATGTCTTTAAATTACTCATTCCTGAAAGTTTTCCATATGTGTGATTTTCTTCGACATTTTGTTTGATATTACATATTCTGTTGTATACCAGGCAACATTACACCGCACGGACACTTTACATATAACACTTAATGTTATGAAATTCTAAAAACCTTTAGTTACTAATAAATAAATCATCAACTCTAAATTACTGCAGTTATGGTCAATTAATGAAACTTTTATTAGTCATTTGCTAAATTAAATTCACCTCTGGGTCTCTGTATAATCATTTACCATGGTATAACAGAATACAAAGTTCAGGTATACATGCAGTGACCCGAATTACACTTCAAGCAAAACACTAGTTGGTAAATGATACGAGTAGCACGAGCAGGTGTTTTGCAATATATACAATATTTATTCAAAAACAACAAATAGGAAGTGATAACCATCACATATAGTCCACAAATATTGTGGAGGCAGTGTGAACACCATTACAGGGAGATGATATAGGAGGAAAATATTTCTGCTTTATATATATATTTTAAAAAAAACACAGATTCATGATAAAACAGACAAATGTGCTGTAAGTGCCGAGCAGAACGTTCTGGGTATGAAATGCTTCCTGTAGCATTATTTTAGCACAAAATTCCAATTTAGTTCATCACGAAGTCGTGAGCAAGTCAATAATTATAGAGTCTTGCATTTCTACAGTAAACCTGTCAGTTAAATGGGCAGATCACACAAATAGGAACTTGCTATAATCATTTGCTCACTCACTCTCATGTTTTTCTAAACCCATAAAACTAAGATTCTGTGGTGAAATATAAAAAAAAGAATATTAATTTAGGCCATCAGGTAGTCAATGAAATCAAAAGAAACAAAATAATACAAGTTTGGAACAACATGATGGTGAGTATCAATGGTTCCAAGAAGCACCATTGATCTTTTAATTGCACTATATGCTATTTGTAGTACAAAACTGTTCTTTAGATTATTAGGAGATTCTGCACACTAACAAAAGTAGCTTTTATTCTTTGTGTATCCCAAAATGGTTCTTCAATGGCATTGATGGAGAAACGCTTTTGAGGAATGTCGACTTTTAAGCGTGTACTGTAGGTTAAATATCCACCATTACTTGAGAACTGCTGAAATTGAACACAATATTCAGTAACACATTCAGTTGTCTGAGGTTATCCGTGAATATGCTACATAATTACTCGCTCTTGTCCATGTTTTTGCTAATCGTCAACAGAAAGCATTTGAAAACACTCCTGGATCTCCGCAGATGGAGCGAACGCACTCCGTTCCACAGTCAATCCGCTTGCTCTCTTTTACATCCACAGCTGCTGATATCATCAAGAGGAAGCGCCGTCCTCGTCTTCCTGTAAGGTGTGATGGCCAGTTAAAGCAGTCTCTATCTCTCGGCCTCCATCATAATACTGATGTGGTCAGTGGAGGCTTGCTGAGTAACGGCTGAAGGCCAGGCTGGAGAGGGCGTCTGGGGCATGAGCTGACCTTGAGTCCATCGTCCCTGCAGGCCCGGGGTTGGCGGAGGACTTATGGCCCAGTTGGTGTGAGGAGCTGGCGATGTGGCCATTGAAGCCATGGGGCTACTGCTGCCGAAGCTCTCTGAGGCTTTCAGACGAGAGAACATCGTCAGGGCTTCGGGGAAGTTTGGAGGTGTCGCTGGCGTGTTGGCTGGAGTGCACATCTGGAAATAAAGAGAGAGCCTGTTTAAAACCAGTACAGTTAAGGGGATAAGGTGAAGGCAGCTAAAATAGGCCACGTTTTGGTAACAATTTCATTCCATTTCAAACTTCATGTAACACTTTGCGCTGCCTGCTCAAAATTGTTGTTATGTGTATCAACAAGTGTCAAAGCAACAATGCAAGATTAGTTATTGTGATTGGCTATAAATCTTTTAAAAGATATTTAAAAACTTACAATCTACTTTGGGCCATTTACCTGATAGGGCCAGAAACCTGTGGACCTTTTCATTATTTCTGTGCAGAAAGTTGTAAAATATCTGCCTATTTATGCAGAATGGTTTTGAGAGTATCGTAACTAAAAACATTTTATTAATTTAAACATCTTTATTTAAGGTTTACAATGCAAAGCCAATTAGATCTGCTTGTTTGGTAAACAAAGCAAGTCTCTAATATAATATATCTGCTAAAAGACAGATAATATTACTTTACAAACTATATTGGAAATACATTTGCAAACATTTGCATTTATTAAATATTATTATTGAAATTAAAATAAACACCTTTACATAATTAAATAAATAGACTCAACAATGGGCTTAAAAATATGGTGGAAATCTGCATATTTCTGCGAACGCAGATTCCGTGTGGGCTTACTGATAACCCATTTTAGCTGACGCACTTGACAAACGTGCATTACGTTACACTCACATCTCTTTTAACACTGCACACAAGCAACAGGTGTTTTTTTTTTTTACACACCGAGCCAAGTTTAAAAAAGTTTTTACTTTTACATGCAGTGCCGCTCTCATCAATGTCCGTTCCAAGAGACGTAGGGTAGAAGTACTTATAAGGCCACTTCTCATTGAAGAGTGAGCAAGCGCACACAATGGCATTTAAAAGAGCAAGAGCAGCCTATCACTGCGCATTGCTCAGGTGCTGTTCACGCAAATGCATTTTTGTTTTATAACACATACGTTTTGTTACAGTTATGCATGGCATCCACACCAATCAGGCATCTCTGACCTATAAAAATTGAGCATTTTGAAAGGCTGAGGACCCGATTTGTTTGTAAACGCTGGTGTTCCGAAATGAAATCCAATTGTTGTTTTTTTTAAAACAGCGGCATAGCTATTTACAATCACTCTTCTGGACTATTGCGTATTGTTCCCTGATTCGTCAAGCCCCTCTCATATGACCAGTACACAAGTGATAAACTGCAAGTATAGATGCCGACAAAATATGCGTATGCCCAGTGAGCGTGAATGGTCATGTATCATGCATTTTAGGCTGTATTGTGTGAACGGAGATTGTTTTTCTGAAATGCAATAAAAAATGCCAGTGTTTTCACTCTAAAATGTTTTAAAATGAAAACATACCAGTGTAAACCACCTCAGGATAAGAAAGTCAGCACTACACAGGATTTGCCAGAGAAGGCTCCAAAGAGATGCGTTTTTGTTTGTAAAGAGAAATTCACCTCATTCAGCCATAATTAATTCAACCCTTTCACATGTATGTTTTAAATTCTTCAGCTGACAGGGGCAGACTGGCCATAGGAAGCACCGGGACATCTCCCAGTGGCCTGACGGCAGGGCCACACTGGCCATAGGGAGCACCGGGCCTGACGGTCAATCTGGCCTGCCACCTGACTCTGGCCTGCCGCCCTCCCCTCTTTACTTACCGATCGCAACTCCCCAACAACCCCCGCTCATCACTTACTGATCGCAGCCACCCACCCATCTCTTCCGCTAGGGGAACACTTTTGTGGCCGGGAACTTTTCCCAGGTGAAAATGCAGTCCGCCCCTGCCCCTGTGTAAGCTTTTAAGAAAATGATGAGTACATTTTTTGTGGATAAAGTAAACCTTTAATGAATCCTGACCTGTTTGATTTTTACAGCTATTTCAACAGAAGGGAAAACTGATGGAATTCCTGAAAGTGAGTCACTTTCAGAATGAAAGCACTGAGGAAACGTGGTGACTGAAGGCTCTGGACCTTTGGACACACATGAGTTTATACAATAATGATTGTCCACCTCTCCTGAATAAACAGCAGGCCTGATGCACTGACACAAACGCTACTATAGCAACGTTTAGTCTTTCAGAGGCCAGCTTTAAGAAGATAATCAGAGGAAAACAACAACCGATGACGTCTTTTGTGAACCCATTCAAAACAAGCTGGAATTAAAAGAATCTTCTCTTTTGTCCTTTGACAAGACAGATTTGCCTTTTCAGTGAATATAATAATAATTGTTTTTATTACAAGAAAATGTATCCTTGCTCAATAAATGTGAGTTTAATTAATCAAGAGTAATGAAATTATGTACAATTAGTTGATCATTATTACTAAAAAGTGCATTGTTGACTGAACAGATCTGAGGGGTTTCATATAGAATCTATATAAAGTATAATCTAAAAACAGGGATATAAATATAAAAAACATATACAATTAAGTTCCACTTTTTGCATTTAGAGCTTGTGTGCAGATAATGGGTAAGTGCTGTGTAAACTTATGGAAATAATACAAAAAAGCCATGTCTGACCAAAACTTTTTTGTAAACAACATGTGCATACCAAGCATTTCATTAATTCACTGGATCACCAAAGCTGCTACGTATCAGCAGTCCAGTTAAACACTTAAACCAGACGAAAACAAAAAAGGGACATCTTTACTGTTGACATCTGAACATCAGTAGGACATTGAAACTGAAACCTGCATACGAATGTAAAAGAGCTTATTCACACAATACGCGCACACACACACACACACACACACACACACACACACACACACACACACACACACACACACACACCAGTGTTGAGTGGCACGCATATCATTCATAATTCAACTGTCTGTTTGTACTGGCGGGCGTCCAAATATTTTAGACAAACATAAACTAGCATTGCACAACATTACCTTTCACCTTCATTTTTAATACAATCATAATCTGGTTTAAATGTAGTTGTTTTTGGTTCGAACATATCCTTTGCTTTGACAGCTTATATTTATTTACACATTTACGTAATGTAGACTGTACATTGAACAGATGTATATAAACCAAACATATTATTGCTGTTATCGTCATTAAATTCGCAGCCGACTTCACGACACTGGTGACGTCACCACAACATAAGGGTGCGACCAGATCCCAGCAGAATAAAACAGCCCTTTCTGGAATATTCACATGGATATTAGTCTCCCTGTGGGTGTACATCTTTTTATTGTTTCACTTTGTGTGACGTTCATTTCACACGGTTAAAAAACTTGTGAGTTGCTTGTGTTTGTAAGTGCATTTGTACATGAGGCGCTTTCTAAGGGTTAACTGAATTTGATTCGCTTCGCATGTGACCGGTAGTGCTACTATTTCTGAGTAATCGAGACAAATTCCTTTAAGTTTAGATATCTGATTTAAAAACCCCGATACTAATAAAAAATACGCGAAGTTTAGGTCAGCGAGGCTTTGAACAGACAACAATGCGTCCTTAGTGAATGCGATCTCGTTGTTATTACAGTAGTGTAAACAGCGCGATGTCGAGCGCGTGTTCTCTCGGTTTCCTGGAATCGCCCTCCCCCACAACTTTGGACACGTTTGCAAAAAACCCACTCCCATGAGTCCAGATTAATGTGACATCTTAAAATAATAACATATCTAATTAGACACCTAGGGAAGACTTGGTGAGCTGAAAAGGCCGAGTCGCAAATTTTTAAACGACACTAATAAAGCTCGGCGAGAAACATGCCAGCCTGTGTTTATTTTTGTCTGACTCGTGGTTTCAACATGGCGGAAGTCATCATAACAAATATAAAAACAGTCAAAACACAAGAACTAAAATAACAAGAATATACTCACCATTTGATGGCTGTAAGGAATATTAGCCTCTTGGAAAAATGTACTGAGAGCAGTCTGTAAGACAATACAATATTTATTATTAGTAATTCAACAAAGACTCATTTGGAAGTATGCGAGTTTAATAGATTGAGCATAACATTTAGCTCGCCTTATCCTAATATTTTCTAACCCGTGTATGAATCATTCCATTGTCATATTTGTTTATATTCCCTGTCTGTTGCAGTGTTTGTTTTGCGTATTGTTAAACAATATTACACGCGTCAAATAAACAAAGAGTTAATTGGCGTGTATATTTTTACGATATTAATTGAGATTCATCTTTATGTTACGTTAAGTGTCCTATCAAACAAACATACCTCAAACTGCCAGTGTGAAGCTTGTAAAAACTGCTTTGCTTGATCCGCCGCGCATCCTGCTGTAAGAACAAACTGATTTATCATAACTTGATGCCTTAGTTCGTCCATATTTAGTCAAGAAACCGATGCGATTTCGTCAGTTTAAAGTTTTAATCTGGAGTCTTTTAAAAACGCCGCACTAAAACATCAACTTGCCGATTGGAAACAAAAATTGTTGTGAGTTGGAGCGTCCTGCTTAGCGCCCCTGCTGGACAAACGTAGTAAACACCAGGTGGGAATTCTGGGATTTGTAGTCAACTTTGCACAAATAGGAGCCTAGAAGGTGTATAATAAATAACAAGCCGTTTCCGTAAATATGAAAATTATGTTAAGTTCCCACAAACACACCTCGCATCAAGCTGACGTCACTGTATCTAGTTAATGAGAGTTATCATTATTTTTTTTATCTTGTCTTTCATTTTTGTTGTTGACTATTTCTGTTATTCAGTGTAGTATTAGATTATTTACAACAGTACAACAGGGAACATTTGATGACAGATCATATGTCAGTGCAGTTTAAAATTACTAATTCATTGTCATTATAAGTTGTATATTGTACACCATTAATAAATAGACGCTTTTATTTTTTCAAACTACCAGGTTTTATCTATTTGTCAGCGGGACTTTTAGACATTTAAAAAAATTTTTTTTAAATCACAATAAAATGTATATCATAAGTACAGATCAGAATAAGTTTCTGACTGGTGATGGAACATTTCACTCATATTTTGTAAACACTTTTCTTGCATTTAATATATTTTCTATGTAAAAAAGCCAAATCACTTTTGTACACACACCAGGATGTCTTTGCCTCATATTCAAAACAGCACCAGCAAATAAAAACATGTCAAACAAACAGCAAACATATAGACAATTACATTTCCAAGTTACATTTGTTGAGAGTAGGCCTACATTATGTGCTGAAAATGAGTAAAGAATAATACGCCTAATTCAGAAAAGGAAGATCCACTCTTAGAAGCACAAGCATAAAATAACGTATTACTCACTGTATTAGCAATAGTAAAAATAGATTAGATTAGATGATTAGATTCAACTTTATTGTCATTACAAGTACAAGACAACGAAATGCAGTTTAGGTCTAACCAGGAGTGCAATAGCAGCAAGTGCAGGATATAGGTATAAGTTATAAAGTGCAATTATAGAAAAACGATGGTGATATTTTCAGATGGATGTACGATGAACATTATATTCAGGTTGTATTAACTATGAACAGAGATTTACAATAGATAAATATATGTACAGGTTGCTATTAATAATCAGGGTATGCAGATAAATATGAACATAATTACAAATGTATATGTACAGTGGGCATGTACAACTCAAGATGAGCTAGTGCAACGTAGTGCAATGAGTATGTGCAAATATTAAATAATAAATAAATAATGCAGTGTTCATGGGGAGTGTAAATAAGAACTATTTGTGAAAATTAAAATACTAAATGCAACTCGAAAATGTTTCAGTTGCTAAATAATCATATTTGTCATGTTCTCATTTATGTTTGTTTTATTTTTGTCACTAGCGTTTGTAGTCACAACATACTATTACATTCATATTTGTGTTATAATATAATTCTATTTTAGTGTCTTAGCTATTGCAATGATTTATATTTATTATTTTAATAATAGATAGAATAGTGTGCTTTTTGGCGATGAATTGTTTTACAACCAATTACCAGTCAAACATTATAATGCACATATTTTATTATATAACGTTAGCCTACATGAAACCCTCCATTTCAGAATATGGGCATCGTATGCAATAACTGTAATCATCACTCATTATGGCCATCATTTTGGTTTTTATAGATATTTTTATATCATCTTTTGGGTTACTAAAATCTACCATCTTCTTGACCACAGTGATGATAACAGAGTTCTCGCGGTCGCAGTGACAAAAGCTTAAGCTCTTCTGATTGGTCGAGCTCATAGGTCTCATGATGAGCTCAGCCAATCACGAGGATATGTGCTACAACCCTCGCGGGGTCGCATCGCAACAACGATTTCCTTGTGTTTTGTTTTAACGAAGGAGCTGCTACTTATATATCGAAAACACACCAGACTAATTGTCTAATTGTCCTTGCTTTTTAGAGTTTACTTTTGTTTCTGGCGTGCCTCTCTACGTCTTGTTTTATTGAGTCTCCGTTCGTGACAGGTGAACTAACTGGCTAGATGCCGATTTGCTAGCCAGTTAGCCAGTGTCAGGACTGATCCAGCTGACTGAACTGAACATCATATAAACACGACTGCACAAGATCCGTCTGATTTGACTCCGAAGAGAAGAAATGTCAATTAAATACATGTCATGTTAATTTGAACACGCTGTCTGTTTGGATGCGTTGCTGTTATTACGCAGCTAAGATTAGCTGGTTAGCTGTTGTTGTACACATTTAATAACCGCGTACGTTAGTGCTGATCGGACTGAGTTGGAGAAATGGGTTCAATTCTCAGTCGAAGAATCGCTGGTGTTGAAGACATCGACATCCAGGCCAATTCTGCTTACAGATATCCTCCAAAATCAGGTAAGGCTGATAAAAGCTGCTGTTGGTCTTCTCATGTAAGTTATTGTGAGTTAAACGCTCATCATCTCAGATAAGTTAGATTGATATCCATAGTAATAAGTTAGTCAATGAATTACTGTCAACAAAAACGAGATTTGATTCTAGACTTGCCGATTCGATTACGATCAATAGAGTAACTATTCGATTATTAAACGATGCTCAATGCGTCAACATTACTTCCAGCTCTTTTATTAATAATGCTATTGTTAGAATCTGAACATAGACCTGTATTTTATCTTTGGCTTGAAAACTTGATGCTTGATTTTTCACAGTATTCATGTCCCAAACTTTAATTTCTAATTAACTTTAATGTTCTTTTCTTAAGAACTAAAACAGACACACCAGAAGGGACTCCCTTCCTCTATTTGCAACTCTTTTATTTACATAATAATAATGGTACATTATTTACATTAATATGTATCATTATGTAATACTTCGTACAAAGCATGATTTAATCTATACTTTGTATCAATTTAATACCTAATCTGTACTGTCAACTGTGATTGGGCATTAGTATCATTGTTTACAAAGGCAGATTATGCAAATTTTATAGTGTTTTTCTGTTCAAACAATAGGTTACTTGTGTCATATATTGGTCAATTATTGGTTTTCTTTTCCCAAGGAAACTATTTTGCCAGCCACTTTTTCATGGGAGGAGAAAAGTTTGACACTCCTCATCCCGAGGGTTACCTTTTTGGGGAAAATATGGATCTCAACTTTCTCGGCAACCGTCCAGTGCAGGTACAGTAAAAGCAATTATTCTGACTTTCTGTTTGTAAATATATCAAGGCTACACAATACATAAAAAAAAAACATTAATGTGATAATATTATGAAGTATCTCTATCGCAGAGAGGTGAGCTAATCGAAATGTATTTTATGTACCAAGCATTTGTGTTTTACATGTATAGGTTGTTAATCCAAATTTGACCAATTCGATTAGGGGCCTTACTATCTTTATATCCACCTCCCCAGTAGGGGCTGTTATGCTATTGGCTAGACCGGCCCAAAGATGAACCTAGTTTGTCAGACCAGAGAGTTGAAAATAAATACTAGTGGTTGGAGATGAAAACGACAACAACAATCAGAATATCTGATTGTTGATATATCTTATATTTTCAATCATTTAAGTGTTTTAAATTCTAAATGTTTTCACCTTGACCCCTTGTTTATTTTTTAGCCTGGATTTGATTCAATTTGATAAGAAAACTATTACCTGCTCATTTTAGTATAATCATTACATAAATAAATGATTATGAATGAAATAGCTAATAAAAGTGGCATTTATTTAGGGGAATGTTAAATTGCAAGAATTATTATTATTGCATTACTCAACTATAGTGCATATTTCCCAGTAAAACGGAACCCTATGTAATATTGTATTATGAATGTGTTATGTATTATGAATGAGATTTCTGATCCCTTCAATACATTTCTTTTGTTGTAAATGGTTTATTTAAAAGCATATTGACATGATAAAATGTTGGTAATAATTCTTTATTTTTGGCAGTTTCCCTATGTTACACCAGCTCCCCATGAACCAGTGAAGACATTGAGAAGTCTTGTCAACATCAGAAAGGACTCATTACGATTGGTCAGGTACTGTATGAATATCATATCACTGAGTTTAAATGATCTCAGTTGGTGCTGCGTATAGTTGCTTTTATTCCTTTGCTGATTTACTTCCTTAATATTTTGTGTTTTTATTATATATTTGGGTTATTGTAGGTATAAAGACGATGCTGATACTCCCACCGATGAAGGAGTAAAGCCTAGGGCTATGTATGGAGTGGAGTTCACCTTTGACTCTGATGCACGAGTGGCTATCACTCTCTACTGTCAGGCCTTTGAGGAGTTTTCCAATGGGATGGCAATGTAAGATCTCTAGTTGTAGTGGCACATTGTTAAAGTTGTGATGAAGCAAAAGTGTTTATTTATATTTTTCCTTTTGTATTTTGACATACAATTGAGTTTGTAAACTATCAATGACAGAAGAATGTAATGCAAGGTCTTGGTTTTGTTCAATTATTATTTTTCTTGTTCTCATTGCCATATATTTATACATAGCAATAGTTAAGGAAAATTTTATAGGCCGAAGCCTTGATTATTATGCCTACCCTTTATACATAAATAACTGATAAACGATTCTTTCAACTAAATTTGATGACACAGAATAAACAAAATTACATTAGACATTTTCCAAAAAGTACAATAAAAAAATGTTTAAAAAAAACAACATACATTCCAACAATTATTACAGTATTCTGAATAAATGTTTATAGTTTTCATATAATTATTACCCTATTTATACATTTTTATTTGCAAAGAGAATTACAAAATTCAAATTCCTTATCACATTTATTCCTTACATTTATCTATTTGAATGATATACACCTATTTTTACATTAATTATTGTCCTTGTTTAATCGAGAGCGGGACTTTCTTTTATTTTGAACAGCTTCTGAATAGTAATGGGAAATTGTAAAGAATGTCAATTTAATAATTTTGTTGTTGGTTCATAATAATCAGTGCAACAATTCTCATTGCTCTCTTTTGTTTTTAGATAGATAGATAGATAGATAGATAGATAGATAGATAGATAGATAGATAGATAGATAGATAGATAGAT
>CAIGQV010017973.1:172275-216952 GCA_903798115.1 Danio jaintianensis | reverse complement strand
GATAGATAGATAGATAGATAGATAGATAGATAGATAGATAGATAGATTTTTTCCCCACAACTCCACCCAATAGTTAATGTATGTTTTTACTTGATTAATATGTGGTTTCCAACATAATTTATAATCAATAATAATGCCTAAAATGTACTTTTAAAAAGGTATTGATTTTCAATTTAATGTTTGGATGTTGGTGTTGCCATGAACAGCAATGTAACATGTAATATTCATGCATTAACTGTATGTTTTCTTTCTCTAGATACAGCCCAAAAAGCCCTGCGCTGGTCTCTGAAACGGTATATTACAAAAGAGGGGTTAGCCAGCAGTTTACCCTGCCATCCTTCAAGATTGATTTCTCCGAATGGAAGGAAGAAGATGTAAGTATCTTCAGTCTGTTTTATTATGGTCACTCGCCTCTGATGCTGCAATCCATACTTTTTTCAAAGATATTTATTGGACCTCTTTACATTATTAGTTTGTACAGTAATGAACATAACCTGACTTATGTGTTCGTTATCCTTTTTCTTTTTTTGAAGCTCAACTTTGATTTGGACAGAGGTGTTTTTCCCATGGTGATTCAGGCTGTGGTTGATGAAGGAGATGGTATGTTATCATGATTTAATTATAGGGGCAGAATGTCTGAGATTACAGGGTTTAATTGCCACTTTGTTAGATGAGAACAACACATTGGTTCATTAAAATATCTTGACACTCCTTACTGCTGTTATTTTTAGTTGTTCGTGCAAAAAAAGACACATGGCAGAAATTTATAGAGCGTGGTGTTCCCCAAATATTCCAAGAGAAACCAGCAGTGTTTGTTGACTGCTGTCATGAAGTTTTATTGTCATATTTTTCATTTCAGATTGTTTGGGACATGCTCATGTACTGCTGGCAGCATTTGAAAGAGTGAGTTTTATATTATTTCATAGTTTGTGAATTTGATTTCTAAACCTTTTATTTGTGGATTTCTGAATATATATTTTTTAATACAGCATGTTGATGGCAGTTTCTCAGTGAAACCTTTGAAGCAGAAACAAATAGTGAGTCCTTATTCAATTTAAATTAAGTACAAAATAGAGAGAGAGAGATGTTTATAATGGTCTTTTGTCCTTTTGCCACAGGTGGATCGTGTTAGTTATTTGTTACAGGAGATTTATGGAATTGAGAACAAAAATAATCAGGAAACAAAGGTGAAAAATTCAGATTTTTAATGTTTAGAAATGTTGGATTTATTTGATAAAAAGTAATATTGCTTCTTTGCATTTTAAATGTATTTTTTATATGCTATTTATTCCTGCTATTTTTAACAGCTATTACTTCAGTGTTATATCCTATTGAGGTCATTCTCAAGACTCGGATTTCTTGTATTATAAATATTAGGTTTTATTAACTTAATATTGTTTTGTGCTAAAATGTTTTGAACAATTTAAAGGTTAAATATTTTTATTCTTATATTATTTTGCATAATTAATAATCTTAGTTTTAAAAAAAAGCACTTAATTCTGGCATATTATTTCTGAAAACAAGACAATATATTTTGTTTTTTGCTTGTTTATAAAATGCTTCTTGATTTTAGAATTTTTATATATTTGTACTAGAAACAAGACCAAAACCAAAAGTAAGAAAAGCTTTTTTTTGCAGAGTAGATATTGAAGACTATAATTGAATGATGCTGCCTTTTTTTAATTACTACATTTTAAATATCATATATAATTATTTATATAAGATAAACTTAAGTGGGGTGTCACGGTGGCGCAGTGAGTAGCACAATCGCCTCACAGCAAGAAGGTCGCTGGTTCGAGCCCCGGCTGGGTCAGGTGGCATTTCTGTGTGGATTTTGCATGTTCTCCCCGTGTGCGCGTGGGTTTCCTCCGGGTGCTCCGGTTTTCCCCACAGTCCAAAAACATGTGGTACAGGTGAATTGAATAAAAAAATTGGCCGTAGTGTATGAGTGTGTGTGGGTGTTTCCCAGTGATGGGTTGCGGCTGGAAGGGCATCCGCTGCGTAAAACATATGCTGGATAAATTGGCAGTTTATTCCGCTGTGGCGACCCCTGATTAATAAAGGGACTAAGCCAAAAAGAAAATGAATGAATGAATGAATGAAACTTAAGTGGTATCATAGGTTTGTATAATGATTGTAATACCTCATTATGTTTTCAGCCATCTGATGATGAGAACAGTGACAACAGCAACGAGTGTGTGGTGTGTCTGTCAGATCTGCGGGACACTCTGATTTTGCCCTGTAGACATTTGTGCCTGTGTAACTCCTGTGCCGATACTCTGCGCTACCAGGCCAACAACTGTCCCATCTGCAGACTACGTATGTACCTGCTCTCATACGGTTATATATATGATAACAAAAGCTCTGAAAACTTGTGTTGATGTAAATCTTCATATATTTGAAGAGCTTTTCTTGTCTTGTTTCCAGCGTTTCGAGCTCTTCTTCAGATCCGAGCTGTAAAAAAGAAGCCTGGAACTCTTTCTCCTGTTTCCTTCAGCCCAGTTCTGGCTCAGAGCATGGACCATGATGAGCACTCGGTATGTCACTAATGTACAATATTTATCCAAAATTATTAGGCAGTTGTTTTTGTAAACTAAAGCATAAGTTAAGACTAAAACTATTGGTCAAAATTGATTGTTAGCTGAAATACATGCATAATAAATGGAAAATTAAACACAATTTTCAAACTGAAATTAAATTATAATTAGGAAAAAAAGGTTATTTTCATAATTAATAAGCAATCTACTTGTGCGTAAGGAAAATATCTGGTGGAGTGTGTCGTGCATGTCAAGGCCCAATCCCAATTCTATTTTTGTACCCCCACCCCTTCCCCTTGGCCCTTGAAATGGAGTGTGAAGGGGAAGGGCTTTACAAAATTTTTAAGAAATGGGACACCTGTCACGGTCACACAAGGAAGACAAGGAAGCATAAACTTCAAGGGTGTTTATTCAAGTAACATGCACAATAGTAGATAGGTGAAGCAGGTGAATGGTGCTGTAGAAGGTGAGCGATCTCACATACACACAGTTCAGCAGCTCAGTTCAGTTCAAAGGTAATCACCAACATAAGAACAGTCACTTCCCTTAAATAGGTGCATTGGCATTCACAGGAGAAGACAGGAGAGAAGACGAGGGGGACCATGCGTCTTTGCTTCCAGCCGCTGACTGAGTGAGTGAGTGAGGTGAGTATTTATGGTGTGGTGATTGCAGGTGCAGGTGATTAGTAATCAGTTGAGGGTTCACGGGTGTGTTGCGTGGTGGATGGTGAGTGAGAGTGGTGATTGGGACTGGGAGAACGAGCAGCGGGCCCCCCCCCCCCCCCCCCCCCCCCACGGGTGACTACAGGCACCCTAGACCGGCGGCGGGGACGGCCTCGGCCTCGGGGAGCTGGCCGGTCTGGGTGTCGGTGGTGGAATTCCTCGAGGAGGGTCGGATCCAGAATGTTACGGGGTGTCCATGATCTCTCCTCGGGACCGAATCCTTCCCAGTCTATGAGGTACTGGAGCTGGCCGTTCCGCCGCCGGTAGTCGAGAACTTCCTGGACTCGGTAGATATTGTCACCGAGGACTTCGGACTGTTCTGAAGGGAGAGGCGGTTCCGGTTCTGTGGAAGGAAGGAGAACTGGGTCAGAGTGAGGTTTGAGAAGAGATACATGGAATGTGGGGGAGATCCGATATTGTGGAGGTAGGTTGAGACGATAGGTGACAGGGTTAATTTGGGAGTGAATGGTGAACGGTATTATGTAGCGGGGACTCAGCTTACGGCAGGGCAGACGGAGGCGGATGTCTCTGGTGGAGAGCCATACCTTATCTCCTGGGTGGTATACGGGATTAGGTAACCTACGGCATTTGGCGGCGTCCGTGTACCTCCGTACTGCCTGCTGAAGGTGGGTATGTGCTGAGTCCCACACGTCTCTCACTCTCTCGGAACCAGTGATCTACCACGGGTACTTCGGAGGTTTCGCCAGTCCATGGAAACAGGGATGGTTGGTAACCTAGGATACATTGAAAGGGGCTTAGACCAGTGGCAGTTTGGCGAAGGGAATTTTGAGCATACTCAGCCCACGGTAGATACTGGCTCCAGGTGTCCTGGTGGCGGGTGCAGTACGTCCGGAGGTAACGGGAGATTTCTTGGATCTTTCGCTCGGTCTGTCCATTGGTTTGAGGGTGGTAACCTGAAGATAAACTGATGGTAGTGCCCAAGAGTTGGAAGAACGCCCGCCAGACCCTGGAAATAAACTGCGGTCCCATATCAGACATGATGTCTTCGGGAAGTCCGAAATTGCGGAAAACGGGATTAAACAGAGCTTTAGCTGTTTTGAGAGCCGTGGGAAGCCCTTTCAGAGGGATTAATTTACAGGCTTTTGAAAAGCGGTCTACAACTACAAGTATAGTAGTGTAACCCTGCGATGAAGGTAGGTCCGTGGCAAAGTCTACCCCGATGTGGGGTTTAAGGTTTTTATGGCCAGGTCGGTTGGTGATATGAAAATTGAAGCTGGCAAAGAATAGTGACCGTTGGGCTTGGAGCGCATTAAGGCGTTTTGCACTGCAGAGGTATTGGAGGTTTTTGTGGTTTTTGTGCAAGCCAGGGTCTGCCGAGGATGACGTCCACATTCGCTCTAGGTAGGATCAGTAAAACTAACTTTTCGCGGTGATTCAACTGAGAGAGAATGATGATTTCCTTGGTCCTTCGGGATATTTTGCCATCGCCTAATGGTGAGTTTTGGATGGTGGTGAATTTGTAGAGGGTTTCGCTACTCACGGAGGGGATATTATGTTTGGTGATGAAATGAGATGAAATGAAGTTTCCAGCTGCTCCAGAATCCACCAGTACATGTATGGGGTAAGTATGAGAATCAATGATTAGTTGAGCTTTCATGTGAGGAATGTGAGAGACAGTAGGGGTAAGAGTAACTTTACTCACCATCAGGCGAGGCGGACGAACTGGACAGGCGGAGATGAGATGAGACGTTTCCCCACAATACAAACAGAGTCGGTTTCTGATCTACAGATCTGATCTGCACTACAACACCTGCACACGTCATCATATGTCATCGCAATCACTTACTACATATGAGATCGATGATCGCGACTGCTGTAGTTATTCCAGTTGCATAATTTTTTTGGTATTTATCTCCAGGAAATCACTGAAGGCAACGATATCATATTATCATAACGATATAATGTGGCAATAAGCTCGTAACTGTACTGTGCATTTACACCGTGGCCATATTCATGATCTATGTAAACACGAAAACAACATTAACATTATAGCAGACACTGTAAAACGGTCATTCCCAGCCACTAGATTTTTCTGACAGGGTATTCAAGTGTCAGATGTGAAAGTATGTTGTGGGACTGCTATACAGGAGTTATTATTATGGATTATAGATAGCGAAATTTAGCGGTTTTTATTTTAGCGTTTTAAAAAAAAAAAAAGCATGATGGTAAAACACGAACGCCGTTATGAATGTATTAAAACATATGCTTGTTTGTTGTAAAAATTCATAATAATGACAAAAAGTACTAATTTGTGCATCTCCTGACTTCTGTGTGCAGCCATGTTGCCATTGTAGCTGGTGTATTCTGGGAAATTTTTGTACCCCTTGGTTTCGAGTATGGTCCTAAAAAAAATCTCAGTTTCAAGGGCTATCTAGCCCTTCCCCTTAGCCCTATGCCTTCAAGCTAAAGAGAATTGGGACACCCCTACCCCTTCACGTGAACGCGCAAAACGAGGGGTAGAGGTAAGGGGAAGGGCTAAGGGGTAGAATTGGGATTGGGCTGAAGTGCAGCAGCCAATGAGCGCATGTTTATATAGAAGAACATTAAAAAATAAAAGCAAGGCATGTTTAACAATTTATTGTCTTTTAATGGTCATATGAAATGTGCATCTTTATTCTATGTTTGACATATAATCTCAACTCATCTGTCATTGACAACATTATTAGACCATTTTTTTCACTTGTAAAATGAGACATTAGTCATTATCAGATTCCCTCATGCATTATATTCAGCATTTTATAGGCTAGAGTAGATATACTGACACTGTTAAACATTTATTCTCATGCACAACACTGTGCTCGCAATGAAAAAAACCAAACATATCAAACGCTTGTCGTAATCATAACTCTAAAATGCTATATGATCATTTAAGTGATGTGCACACTTTGTATGTGAGTGCGCTCATGTTATGGCCGCCGTCATTCTGAGAAAAAAAAGCATACATGCAAAACATACTTCCCATGCGGCTCCCAAATGATCACTCTGTGCAACAAACACTTTTTTCGATTAATCGTGCAGCCCTAGTAGCACCTCTCCTTTTTTAAAACGGCCAACAGCGTAATGTTTATATCACAACTCTACCAGTAAGATCTGTTGAGCGAAAGCGCATCAGACTGCCACAGTGTATAATAGTAATACTGAATCTGACTCATTGCTCTTTGTGTAATTAAATTCGGACCGATATGTTTTGTGGTCTGTGCCGACTAATGCATATGATGCATGCTGTGCTGTCAACGCAGCAGACTTCATTTACCCCAAAGGAAATCATATTTACACTGTCTGTATCCCTATATAGTACTATTCACCAAACAAAAATAAACACGGTCTGTAACAAAATTAATATTGAATCTCCTGCATACTGGCTTTGTATGTGTAATGTATTTCCTCCTTCAGGGCTTGCCGTAAAGAGATTTAGAGCATATTTCAAAATGAATAAGAAGTTTAGGTCAATACAATTTGGCCACTGTATATTATTTCCTTACATTTCCAAGTGTTGAGATGAACCCTTGGTTTGAATGCTCTTTGTCTTGAATAAATGCAGCAACAGTGTCTTGAAGGGGGCGGGACATATCAAGTACAAGAGAGCATTTGATTGGTCAGAAGATTTAGTGAGGATGGTGAGATTCATTTTGCTGAAAATGACAAACCTAAAGATTTGAATGTTTATCTTTTAAATGCTTTTTTTTTTTTTATCACAGTTTTGGAACACACTAGCTTATATTAACCTTAATTCTAACATTTCTTCTAACATCTAAAAAGTGCTCATCATGATTTCACTGGGACTTTAATACGATTTGAGTTCATATGAAGTTTTCATCATCTTAACTTTTATGCTGTTAAGTTGCGTTGTTTGGTTTTGGCTTCAGTGTTCATTTAAATAATAATTGTATAGTTACTGCAAACTGTGCGAACATAGTTATGTTAACTAAGCTAAACTACAATTACTAATACTGAAACTAAATGTAGTAGAAATAAACAAAAAAATAAGCTAAAGTAAGCTAAAATGAACTAAACCTAAACTGAAATTGACCTTATTTATTAAAAGATTATACTGAAATAACAACTAATTAAAACGCTAGAGTATAAGAATTTGCTAATGTTCCTACTGTACATTATTATTATTTTTTATTTATTTAAGTGGATTGA
Organism: Danio jaintianensis; assembly: GCA_903798115.1. Lineage (NCBI taxonomy): Eukaryota > Metazoa > Chordata > Actinopteri > Cypriniformes > Danionidae > Danio > Danio jaintianensis. Next base: position 209,526 of record CAIGQV010017973.1, on the reverse strand, counting down.
ACATAAAACAATTAAGTTGTCCCCCCAAAAACTCAAGAATTGTGTTGATTCATCTCATTTTACAAGCAGCAAATATCTTTTTTTCGAGTGAGTGCTCTTTCTTTACATGATTTCACTCTGTTATTCAGACAGTTGTGTGTGTTCCCCCAGAGCTCAGACTCAGTTCCTCCAGGTTTTGAGCCCATTTCTCTGCTGGAGGCGTTGAACGGTGTGGGTGCCGTTTCTCCTGGCATTCCCTCAGCACCTCTGTATGACGAGATCAACTTCTCTGGCAGTCTGAGTGGAGAGAGCCGGCAGCTCAGCTCACCTGATCACTCTGGAGACAGTGCTGGACAGAAGAGCAAAGTCAGCAAATCACCCGACAGGTAGACTACACACACATATGCATCTGTCAATTGAATTCTTTTCTTTTTTTTTTCTTCTTTTTTTCTTTCTTTTGGAGAGTGATCCAAAAACGTATTTTGGCACAACAACATTAGGGGCAAACGATTTCCATGTTAGGTTCTTTCTTTCTTTTTTTCTTTTTATATATATACAAAACCTCTGTATCTTTTCAGAATCAATTGCATCCTTCCTGAATAAGTAAATAAAAATTACTTCTGCTTTTTAATAGAATAAATTTCACAACAGATTATTCTTTGAACATCTACTTATACTGTATATATTGTCAAAGACCTTGCGAAGTCATTCTGCACAGCACAGATGTTTGTCCAATCAGATGCTGTCTGAAATTAGAAGGTCACACGTTCAGCATGTACCTCTCTATATCCAAACTTCCTGTTTTATAAGGAAACACGAAACGCTTTAAAACAGGAAAGGAAACAAAACAGTTTTGTGACATCTGTAACATTTCTTCATAAGTGATCTTTGCATGCTCTGGACTGTAATAGACTGCTTATGGCCAGTCATGAGTGGGACTTCCTGCATTAGCAGTGTCACAGCAGAAGGTCATTACCTTCCCCTTTCCGTAAAACTCAGCTTGGCCTTTTGCGAAACATCCTGTTGTCATTGCTGCAGTAAGGAAAATATGTGCAGTATCTCAGGAAGCCTGCTTGGGTTGATTCATATTCCAGCTTCCTGTTTTAGCTAGGTATGCTGGAGAAGGTTACATTTATTGGCTCTGAGTAAATCATAAAATTTGTTTTATTAGTGTGTCAGATGATTGAGCAAAAAGTCAAAAACATGTCTTCAGTGTCCATTAGTGTTGCCAGATTTTCAAAATAAAAGTAGCCCAATGGGCAATCAAAACTAGCTCAATCCCTGAACTCAAAATATGACATTCCCATACATTAAAATAAGTATTTTACATCATTGAATGCATTATACAGTTTCTTTCTTTTTTTATTACAGTATATTGGTAATGGTAAACATAGTTTTCATAAATAGTCATCTTACCTACAGATTGACAGCTGGTTGTGGTGAACAGTTTGAATACATTTTACATCACTGTATGCATCCTTTTCTTTTGAAAAATTCCTTTTATTAGTAATGATAAAGATTAAGTGTACTGTTTTAGTAAAAATTCTGGAGAATCATCCCAACTGTTACTATGGAAAACAGCCATGGCTGCAGTCCTCGCTCAGCCCCCCCACACACACACACACACATTCTCAGCGCTTCTGGTCTCTGCACCTCTTGTGCGTGTTGTTTAAAATTTCTAGTGGTTTTATATCATTGGTAGAATAGACATTTGGTTGAGTAAATTATTTCAATGCCACAATTTTAGGTAAACATTTATATATGCAATATGTCAAAATGTTAACCCACGGAATAAAAAAACAACCCGTGGACAAAGATTAAAAGTACCCCAATTTGGCAACACTGGTGTCCTTTTACTGCATGATGAATCCGATTGGAATGAAGTTTGAATTTCTCTATTGAAGTTTATTCATTCATTCATTTTCTTTTCGGCTTAGTCCCTTTATTAATCTGGGGTCGCCACAGTGGAATGAACCGCCAACTTATCCAGCATATGTTTTACACAGCGGATGCCCTTCCCTTCCCACACTGGGAAACATCCATACACACTCATTCACACACATACACTACAGACAATTTAGCTTACCCAATTCACCTGTACCATGCACCTGCATGTCTTTGGACTGTGGGGGAAACCGGAGCACCCAGAGGAAACCCACGTGAACACGGAGAGAACATGCAAACTCCACACAGAAATGCCATCTGACCTAGCCGAGGCTTGAACCAGCGACCTTCTTGCTGTGAGGCGATTGTGCTACCCACTGCGCCACCGTGTCGCCTATTCTTCAAGTTACGACAGCAAAAATGATCCATGTATGGGAATTAAGATATAATATAGTTGAGTATTATTGCACAAGCCAAAAAAAGCTGTTTTCCCTAAATATCTGTATTTGAGCATGGACAAAAAAATGTGACATCCACAGCGGAATCCTATCAGTGTAAGTTGGAGCTGACAAAGAAACTAACTAAATGTCTATTATTAGGTTAATGCATAAAACATGTCTACATTTAAGCTGTTGAATTTTTGTTTCTAGTGTTCATGTAAAATAAATAGTAAAAAGTATTATCCGGCTGTAACTGGGTGTGCTGTGAAAAACATGCTCTGCTTTGATAAGCATCAGAATTGTTGGAAGAAGCTCATGTTCTCTTTCCACTGTAAAAGCAGATCCTCATCCTGTGGAATGTGTGACACTTGACTTACAAGAACATAGTACTTCAGTAAAAGTCTAAATATATCTGTACTTCATCACCACAAGTGTCATGTATCCACAGCGCCACCCAGTGCTTTCTATGTCATAATAATGAAACAAGTTTGTTGTTGCCTATGTGAAGCCACAAACAATGAGTAGATAATGCACATTCCAGGTCTTGACAGCTTGTGTGTTTACAGCACTCTGCGCTCTCCATCATCACCCATTCAAGAGGAGGATGAAGAGAAGCTCTCAGAGATGTCTGATGCCCAGGCTCACATGCTGCTGTCCAGCAGTCCCGCACCCACTGAGGTCAGCAGAACAACACAACTAACATAACACGCATGCACACAGCCTTTTGATTGGTTTGCACCTTCCACATGCTTCTTATGTTCTCAGGGCACAGCCGGGGAGGATGCACCTGATTCACTGTCTCCTGAAGAGGGTGAGTAACTTCTAGAGCTGTGGCAAGAAATCATTTGAGAAATTGATTCGTCATCCATTCTGAGATTTTCAAAATGTGTCGCTATTCTGTCTTGAATCGATTCTGAGTTTAGTTTTTAACAGCAGATGGCGCTCTAGGCTAGTTTTTAACAGTAGATGGTGCCTACCTGGAATGTGCCTACCTGGAAACAAGTCTGATCAGAGAAAAAAGCTGCAATGTTTATATTGATGATAATTCTCATTAATAAACGTATTACTTTCTGAGATATTCCTGAGTTAGCGATTTACTGCCTGCACACCCGTCTGTTATTGACTTTGTGGCCATGAGCATTTATTAATTTGACAGACACGTATGTATTGTTGTATTCTCTTTATTTTTTTTTACTAATGGCAGTGAAAGCCTTCAAATATTCTGTCATTTTGGTCATAAATATAAGAGAAAAACATTGTATTGGATACTCACAAATACAACAAAACCACATACAACATAGAACAAAGAAAACTTTCACTCAGTCATCTGTCATCTCACACTGCCTGATTTTATGCAGAAAAGTGTCATCAAAATAATGAATGAATCTCAGAACAAAGTCTACACACGTCCTGCTGATTTCCTTTTTCGTTTTGCTGAGAGATAATTTAGAATATTGATCCGTCGTTGTTGTAAACTTTTAAAAACCTTCATGAATGAATGATATAGGTCCCAGACCTTCATCCGTCAGTCTGAGGTCTGGCTAAGTGAAACCACCATCTGCTGTTAAAAACTAGCATAGACCACAACAGCAGATGGTGGTTTAGGCTCAGTTTTAACAGCAGATGGTGCTCTAGGATGGTTTTTAACATCAGATGGATAGTTTTTAACAGCAGATGAAGCTCAAGACTAGATTTTAGAAGCAGATGGTGCTCTAGGCTAGTTTTTAACAGCAGATTGTGGTTTAGGCTCATTTTAACAGCAGATGGCGCTCTAGGATAGTTTTTAAACATCAGATGGATAGTTTTTAACAGCAGATGGCTAGTTTGTAACATCAGATGAAGCTCTAGGCTAGATTTTAGCAGCAGATGGCGCTCTAGGCTAGTCTTTAACAGCATATTGTGCTGTAGGCTAGTTTTTAACAGCAGATGGCGCTTTAGGATAGTTTTTAACAGCAGATTGTGCTGTAGGATAGTTTTTAACAGCAAATGGCGCTCTAGGATCAGATGGATAGTGTTTAACAGCAGATTGATAGGCTCTCTAAGCTAGTATTTTTTTGCATTATTACTATAGATTTTTTTTTTCAACAGTAGTATCTTTTGTGCTCTTACATCATTTTGTTTCCATTGGTTTGTGAATCTGTACAGAGGATCACCTGAATCTGGATGATGAGGCCATGAATGACTGCAGCAGCGAGCACAGCAGCTTTACCAAAACTGAAAGTGAAACGCCTGGAGACCTGTCTCTTCCTGGTGAGAGGATTCACATTTACAGTAGCTCACTGCATATGCTTTGACCGAGGCCTTTACAGAAACGCTGTTGTCTTGAGTATTTAAGTACTCATTGAACAACAGCGTTCATTCTTACTCTTTTGCGAGTTGATAAACGCTTTGTTTCTGGCTCAGCTTGTCTAACCTGTGTGCTGTGTTCCTGGCCTTTCTTCCCCTGTCCTCCTGTCTTCTCTTGCGGTTTTGCTCTGGGCAGCTCTAGGTCCTGATTCCTGCTCTATTGGTTTGGAAGAGTAACTGGTATGTAGGCTTCTGTCTTCTCCTCTCAGCTCTTCCTTCATGTTCTTGTTCTTGTTCTTGTTACTAGTGCATTTTCGTTTTAAAGTATAAAGGTTTTGTTACAACCTGGTGTACACAATACTCCAGCATCTTCGAACCGCAAAAATAGAGCATTCTTTTAAAAATGATAAGGTCTCTGTTTTAGTTTGAAAATACTGATGATGTAATGAGATGTAAACTTTTGAAAACTTGTCTTCTGGACTACTGCTTATGGTTCTCTGATTTGTCAAGCCCCTATCTCGTATGACCATTACACCAACTAGGGAGGCACCGATCGACTGGCAAAAAACTGAGGCTGGTGTTTTACCGATTTGTCCTACCTTGTCATATTTTCCTGCCTCCCATTCAAAGAGTAGGTAGCACATTATGATGATGAAATATGCTACCTATCAGTTATGCTACCAGTGTAAATTTTGATGTGGTGTGGTGTGATATGAGGCTGTAATATCGCCCACCCTAATCCCTAACCGCAACATCAGAATCATTCAAATACAATGTTGGCAGCATAATCTGACAGGTAGGAAAAGATTTGTTAACGCGATCGGCAACTGGATGGTTTTTGGTTTCAGTTTGGCCGATCTATGTCCAGACATGCATACAAACTGCACTGCAACAGCTTTATACTACATATACAAGTTTATAAAGGACATGTTAACAATGGTTAGAAAAGTTGAAGGATCACAACAGACTCAGCCAGAGAGACAGGCTTTTACAAAATTATGCAAGGATCATTATTATGCGTTCGGCTTATTTTTCAGTATGTTGTTTGATCCGTAACATTAGATTAGGCATTTTACTGCAGCAGATTTTCTTTACTACTATGGAACAATAAGTGTATAGTTTCTAGTAATATTGGACTAAAATAGTAACTTTTATGTTATGTTGGTCTTACTACGTGATGTAACTCAAGAGGCATCGAACTTTAAATAGGAAAATTATCAAAACTCTTTTTTTTTTTTTTTAACAGAATGCTAGTGGTCAAATCTGATTCAATCAATTATGCTAAGCTAAGCTAATTGTGACCCTGCCAGAATAAGAAATCAGCTGAATGATTTCAAAAATGGTTTAAGACGAGTGTTCTTTTAAATACGACCAGCTTTGCTTACAGCTATAACCAAGAAAATGCTGTTATTCCTGCAGTTCTATACTCTTTCTCAATTCTCTTGAGAAGAGAATGAATCTGCATTTTTAACCATCATTTATACCTTTTTTAGGTCTGTACCAGTGTTTTATGTAGCATTATTTCACAAAGCCAGATTGTTTAGGTTGTTTTTCCATTTCATATTTTGAAATGATACAATATATTTTAAATGACCAACGAGGGGAATGCAGGGACCAAAGTAGCATGGGACAAGTAACAAATCAATTTTTCCCGAAGCCCTGACAACATTTGCTTTCCAGGCTATAATGGCAAATTCTGCATGTAAGCCTTGACTGAGCTGCCAAATATCCAGCTTTCACGGTTAGGCCTAAATTTTTGTTTTAAGTGCAGAAAGTAATTTATTGTAGCAGTACTTATTTTTCTTATTACTAATGATCGATCTACAGGTTAATTAGTGCAGTAATACATTCTTAGGGTTGCAGTGTCTGAGTTTTTCAGTTTAAAAGTAAATTAGGTTTAATTGGCAAGAGTTCTTGTGATGTGGACGAAAGTAACACTGTTATTTACATCCCACTGCTTATAGCCAAACCATATTTTTCACTTCCACATTAGAGTTTGCAGTGTTTCCAATCAGCTGTTTTATCGAATTAATGTTTATTGCCAATAATAATAATAAAAAAATATTCTAAATAAGTAAATTTCCTGTTGTTGGGTTACTTTTGAAACATTTGATGGAACTGAAATTTAAAATAAATGCAATTTAATATTTTTTTGCAAAGATAAAGGATGTTTGCAGTTAACATTCACAAAGTCATTGCCAGATATACTTTAAATAAACAAGATTAAGCTATTAAATCTAGCACATATTGTTGTGTTACTTTTGACCCACACCTGTGTTACTGTTGCCCCTACTGACGGGGTTAAAAGTAATGTGCAAGTTATGTTTAAAGTGAAATTATTTTGAAGTTTTTATTTCTACATTTGTTCAAAATACCACCTGATATTGATTTTGTATTAAGTAATGTATTAAGAAACATTGAATTAAAAATAGGTTTTTATGAAAATTGTACTTTCGCCCCCGCTCTTTCCCTACCCTTTATAATGTATCTATATAATGTATGTTGCTTCTTTGTGTGGATCATGATTAAAGTGCAGTTGTTTGCCTCTAATATGACATCCCTGCAGATTCAGCCTGATAAAACATAAACCTTTTTTCATTTCAAGTAAATAAAAATAAATAAAAAGAAAATCATAAATTGGTAAATTTGGCAGTTTTCGAATTGGCCAATTTGCTGATAAAAAAAAATCTGAATCAGCCATGGAAAAACCTGATCGGTGCATCACTAACGCCATCAGCAGCCTGCTAGTATAGATGCCAATAGACGCCAATGTGGATGAGAATTTTTATTTTATACTAAAACACTGTTTTAAAACAAAAGTGCACTAGTGTAAACGCAGCCTTAGTGCCACCCAAACCTACTGTATTTTCTAGTCTCGCAAGGAAACAATTGTTTAAAGGAAGATATGTTTGCAAGCTTTGCATTTGTTTTGGTTGCATGTTAATTGCAAAATTGAAGTCACTTTGGAATATACAGTTATGGTAAAATAATAAAAGGCTACTTTTCTGGGCTTACAATTGATAGTTCTTGTTCTTGTACAATTGATGTGTTTGAGTAAAATATATTTTTTCCCTTTTAATGTTTTTTTTTTTTTATATAAACAACTGATGCCGATTAGAGCAGTTTTATTTAGTTAGTTACTGCATTAAAAGGGGGCATGTTTTCAAAAGGTTTATATTCAGTTGAAATGCATATTTGCTGGTATATTCTTCATTTTCTGATAACGTTTCTTGGAGATTTGAAGAAATGTTATCAGACCACCATAGAATAAATCAATTATTAACTTTTTTCATAATAAATAATATTATAAATATAATATAAATTTAATAAATCTAATAAAACCGGTAATTGAAAATTTTCAATTACTTAATTTTTTTTATTTTTGCATGTTAGATTTGATAAACATTTACCACTTATATTGATTGAAAAAAAGTGACTTTTATTCAGAAAAGCACATTATCTGAAACAAAATCTCTTCAGTTTTACAGGTTTAATTGGTTATCAGATTGTTGCTAAATCAAATGTTATTAATCTTCAAAATCTTCAACATTCTGAAGAATGGAAAAAACTGGTGATGATTTTCAAGTCATAGAATGAGCAGGAGTGAACTTGACAAGCTGGTTCAGACTTCTGAACTGGATTCCAATCAAATGTCATTTTGCCTTGATGTTGTTCACTCTTTGATTTAGCTTTTAATCGTTTATAAGCAGAGTAGCCTTTAACTGCATTAACTGCTGTTTCTGTAGGATTGTCTGACTCATCTGAAAGTCTGAGCACTCAGAGTACCTGCTGCTCCAGTCAGCCGCTCCTGGGTCCCTCAAGCCATTTGCACATGGACGATGAAGAACTGGATGTTTAACCATACAGGACCATCTCCCTCTCTCAAGTCTGTGTCCATTCCGGCCTCAATTCCCACACTGCAGTTTGATGCACTCCATTTCCAGACTCTCGCTTTAAATATGACTGACTCTAATGTTGATTTTGAGTGTAACCAGATGCAGCCGTGGAGTTTTCTTCTGGTGGTCTGACATATTTATTATGCTTTTTTTTTTATTAGGGCTCATTTTCATCAAGTTGCCTACTTGATTCATCCAAAAAAAAAAATCAAGAACACCTTTATGTAATTCAAACCTTGCATTAATTAGCTAAAATGTTGAAAGTGGATGGTCATTTATGCTACTTAAAGGGACAGTTCACACTTCAAAAATGAAAAACCTGCCACCATTTACTTACCCTTGTTCAAAATCTATTTGAGTTTCTTTATTTTGTAGGAACAAAACAAGATGTTTTGAAAAATGCTTGACTTCCATAGAATTTTTCTCCTACTTTGGTGTTCGATGGGTGCCAGCAACCAGCATTCTTCAAAATATCTTCTTTTGTGCTTGAAAGAAGAAAGAAACTCATAAAGGTTTAAAACCACATGAGGAAGAATAAATGATGTGGTAATTGTAATATTTGGCTGAACAATTCCTTTAAGTTTCAAGAAAAGCTTTAGAAATTAAAAAGTTACATGTCAAGCAGGACTTTGATGTTATATGCAAGTCTTTTAAAGTTCTATGAAAGATTTGTGTGAGGAACTGATCAAACATAGACACTGCTCTGTAGCTAAATAGCAGCTTGGACTGATTACTTAAACCTTTAGAGCATTACCATCCATCTTTTCATACTAAAAATGACACTATACGGTTATGAGTGACATGAAGGGGAATAAATAATGATAATTTTCTTTAGTGAAGTGATAGAAGTTTTGGATGTAATTCTCTTAAAAACTTAATGGTTTTATTCACATCGGTGGTTTGAAGAATGCTTGAACATTTGATTCTTTCCATTCCACGAACAGTCCATTTTTTTTATTATTTTTTTTTATTATTTAAATTATTTTTTTTTTTAAAGAGGATCATTTTACGACTTCCCTAGAGTTAAACAGTTGAGGTTTACTATTTTTGAATCCATTCAGCCAATGTCCGGGTCTGGCAGGAGCACTTTAGCTTAGCTTAGCATAAATCATTAAATCGGATTAGACCATTAGCATCTCATTAAAAAAAAAATAATAATAATAATGCTAAGCTAAAAGTGCTCCTGCCAAACTCTGAGATTGGCTGAATGGATTCAAAAATGGTAAAACTCAGTTGCTGTAAAATGAGCCCATTTCCAAAAAAAGTGTAGTGTTCTTTTGGCAGGAACAACTAATGGGGGATAAAAAAAAAAAGAATGAAAATCAGCTTTATTTTTAAGCGCGTATAAGAAGAATGGCATATCAGTGCTTGGTCATACAATGCAATTACAGAGCTTCAATCCAGAAATGTATTGTAACACTAATCAAGCCTGCTAAGGTTAATATACAAAGCACATTTAAATAAATAACCTACTCATTTCAGGATATCTGTACAACTCTATAAATGATCATGTGTTCAACTAATTGGTGAATAATACAGAAATATATCTCTTAACTGTTCATTTAAAATGTTTTTAAATGTCCTGAACTTGTTTGTGTGTGTGCTGACTGAAGACCAGAAAAGCACTTATATATATATATAAATATAAATGAATGAATGAATGAATTCAAATGTAATATTTATAGTGATCAAATATACTGGTGGACTTTTGTCAGTTTAATGACCAAATATTGTGTGGTCGATGACAGTGCTTTAAATGTGCTTGCTTGTTTCTGTTGGGTAAAAGTGTAAGGACTAAAAAAAGCCATGGTGGACTCTATTTACCTCTTTGTTTGCTTATAAATATCGTAACACGATTTTTAAAATGTTTCAATGTGTGACAGAATACTTTTTCATGTGTCGGTTCAGATGTTATTGAATCATTTTAGCGTGAAGGCTTTGTGAATATTTAACTGGTATGGTTGTATTTCTTTACAACTGGACTTTGTATTTTTGTGAAGGAAAAGGAACAGCTGAATGAACAAGTCACAGGAAGCATGAAATCTCATTGTTCTCCTCAAACATGCAGATATGCAGTGTCTTGTAACATTATGCATAGAGGTTTATGTGCCTTTGAAGAACCAAGCAAGTGTTGCTACAGCTTTTTCATGCCCATAGCTGTGCTGTTCTTGTGTTCATTTCTGCTGTTCATCTTTAAAGCTGTAACCTTTAGCCTTGACTACATTTATGCATTAGATGTGAGACTGATGTTCTTATTTTTAATGTCCATTTTGAAGAGCGGATCATTCTTGTTTATATTACGTGGGTTGAAACATTGCTTATACTGAACAAATGCAAATAAACTTTGTAATGCTGATACTTAAAATGATTTCTTTTAGTATTGTAGCTGTTAAACTGATTAATTATAATGGGTTATTGTTCCTTAAATGTAGGATTTATCATAGCTGTGGAATATGCACATCATAACTACCACACAGCGACTAATATGGAAAATATTTCACTGCTGACAAGAATACATTTAACAAATAGTCAAACCTATTTAATAATGATAAAAAAAATAATTACATTTTGCAGGGCACCCAAGATGTAGGTATCATTTTTTTTTTCTTTAGTAACATTAAAGAACTGTTTTAGCTTTGTGATTTGCGTCGTTGTGGTCCATAAAGTGCATAGTTGAGGTATTTGTTCCCCTTTTCAGCATCGGGAATCATTTCAATGACCGAAACGTGATTTAATTATATTTTATTTAAATATATTTAATTATATTATTTCCTGACTTCAATACAGAGTAATCCTAAGGCTCTTAAGACATCTCAACTGCTGAGAAAGATACTTGATGTACATGATTAATATGCTTGAGTTAATGTGTTTAAATTTTTGTTGTTCATTCCCTTGCCTGTTTTATAACTCTGTATTCCCCTGTATAAATTAATAAAAAGGCTCAACACAGCACTTCAAAACGTACATTATGTGTACACTTAAAAAATAAAAATAAAAGGTTTTAAACCGTTTTTCCCTCCTTACTGTATCTGGGGAATTTGAGCCTTTGGACCTTGGTGGTGACCTAGAAACAAAATGGTGGAAATCAGATTGTTTACTTTATGGATCTTACTTGGTGAAAGCAAGTAGGCCTAAAAGTATTTCGTATAAAAGTAACGTTTTTTTTCTTAATTGTGTAAATCTCATATTCAATGAACACAATCGCATTGAAAAGCGTGGTGCCTAGTGGTGAATTACATAATTGCAATGTTGGCGCCAAAAACCAAATGAAGAAACTGGCCAACAGACTGCTGAAAATGAAGGACGGTCATATGAAAATAATGTAATTATTACATACATTCAAATCTAAATGAAGTTAAGGATAAGAGGACTCCAAAACAACTGTAAGGGTGTCATGATCGTCGAATGTACAGCAACGAGGTGAAACATGGCGGACTTCTTACTGACGGGAATTTCCCACGACAAAAATGGATGCTCTGGAAAGCAGGTAAGTCAGACATTCGGTCATTATATGAACTACATGACATCCATGACCATTCCCTGTGCATGTTAACAGCGCTTTCAAAATAATGACTCAGTAATGACTAAGTCTTTAGTCTTCTGTTTGTGTTTGAGTCTGTATTATGCTCGTCTGTCTCTGAATAATTCATCCATTTTGCTTAGCAACTTCTGTAAAACAAAACAAAACAAAACACAATAAGATTAATGACGATATCTGTTGAAACAACTATAATAATTTAAGGATAGATTTTTGTTCTGACAAACAATGTATTGACAACAATTAAATATTTTTAACAAAATACTAAGAATCATAGTTTTTTGGGTCTTTTTGTTATTGATAATTTTTAAAAAAGGCTTGTTTTTAGTGCTGGCATGTTAGCTGCTTGAGACCTGTCATCTTTATTTTTATTTTTTGTAACTTCCCTAACATTCCAGTTTGGTTATTACTCAGAAACAGAATAATGCTCTTATAGATTTTTTTTCAGAATGTTGAAGGGAGTTGTTTGTTTTTTGGAGGGTGTTTGACAATTTAAAGAGCACATAAAAGAGAATGTTCCTGGAATGTTCTATTTGTGAACAGAAAACTTTCCTGGCTAACCAACAGAGAACTCTATAATAGTACTACACTTTATTGTTCTATATATTCTCAATATGTGTAGTTTGGAAGAAATTCAGAGTCAGTTGCTTTGCTTCATGTCCATTTCTTTCATAAATTCTTTACTGTACCATCATGGAATTACGTCTATTAGATGCACACTGTTTTTGTGTACTATTGCATGCAAATTGTTAGGACACAAAGACTTTATGAATGAATCATTTTTGTGCGATATTACATATAGCATATATTTGATAAATATAACTTGACTTATTGGGTCATTCAGATTTAATTCAAGTAGGCTTTGACGTGGAATGAATGCTTTTGGATTCTCAGTATGTTTTTGATTGCTTAGTGTTTTTTTCCCCCCAAAATGATAGACACACTCAATAATGTTGATGCACACTCCAGTTATACCAGTAGTTGTGTTATAACCTGACCCGATGACGTACTCTGAGGGTTATTAAGGTTCAAGTCATCTTAAACTGAACTAACTCCTTACGTGAGGTCATCTGAGGTGCCGATTAACCCAGATACTCCTCTGGTTAAGTCTGATGTACAGGCTGAATTCTGTCTGATGAAGAGTTGCATTCAGCAGACAAGATACATTTAGTTTGTCTGTAGTCATTTTTAAAGCTTTAATGCCTTAGACTGTGGATTTGAAAATGACATCATGGGTTAATAAGGGAAATGTAATAATGTGTAAATATTGAACTTTATAATTTATACAAAATTATAATACCTGACACGAATTAAGGAATAACTGACGACAGGCTGTTTAATTATTAATAAAATAGTGCACAACCGTGGTGGGGATGCGGCCACAACACGACGCAGTTACAACACCTAAAGACATTGTCCAGATGTAGTATTTGAAGACATTTGTCAGTTTTTCTTGTCCCCAAACAGCATTGGTATCCTCTTTCGCATTTCATCTAAATTCTTCTGTTTTGTTTTGGTTTGATTTTTGACGTAGTGACATGGAACTGCAGGCAGGGTTATACAAAAAAACTACCCAGTACAGAAACAAAACCACACGCAATTTGGGCAGAAAAATACTGCCAAAAATAATCACTATTTTCAATATAAGACTATATAAATTTATAATTATTCAGATATAATTATTTGTAAAAATAGCTGAAAGGAGCAACTAATAGGCATTAAGGCTATTAGGCTTATATAAAAAAATATATGTTTTGCTCTTTTTTCATGTGTTATTTCGAGAACAGTCCCAGGACCTCTGAAAATGGTGTGTCAGTTTATAAAATATTTAAGAAATTATTCCTGAGTCAACATTATTCAGATTAATATGAATATTTTGTGTGTGAGTGAAACATAATATGTTGGGTCCATCCTCGTGACTGATTTATTTCAAATTTCTCACAAACTCGGAGCCATCAGTTGAACATGTACACTCAGTTTTGTTTGTACAGGCCTCCATTAACCTTCTCTAGCAGGTGTTCAAGCTTCATTGGCCGATGACGGTCAGTTTTTTTCTTCATAGATATGGCTGGCACCTTGAATAAAGGACTGCATGTCAAATTTCAAGTCAGCTGGATTAAACAGAATTACAGCTGTTTTGTATTTTTTTCATGTTATAGCGCCACCATGTGACCACAGATTGAGCACTTGAATATATGTTATGAGTTTGGTGAAGAAATCTCTTTCTGTTCAAAAGTTATGGCTCTGTCAACTTAGAAAGTTTTGGCGCCCCCTTCTGCACTGGTTTGATTCACACTCACTATCCTTCGGCTTTTAGTCCCGGATTTATCAGGGGTCGCCACAGCAGAATGACCCACCAATTACTCTGGCATATGTCTTTCCAACCTCTCCCAGCACTGGCAAACAACCATACACTCTATCATTCAAGTCAAGTCAAGTCGAGCTTTATTGTCATTCCGCTACATGTGTGGACATACAGAGGAACGAAATGTCTTGTCTCGCAGGACAACGGTGCTACATAGATTAATCATAAATACAAACTCAACACTGGACATAAGAGCTATTATAAAAAACCTATGCATAACTAACATATACTATAAAATAAAATAAAATACTTAAACTATACACATAAGACAGGCTATACAAGTACTTTTACATGAGACTGAACAATGTTGTGCAGGATATTGTGCAAGAGAGGTTAGGGTTGTTGGGTCGATAGACGATGCCATCATCCATCGCCGATGGCGGATAGACATCACCATGCTAAGCCAGTGTCGCAATCCTCCGCCCTGCCCCCGTCGCAGCAACCCGCTCGCGAAAAATACACACTCAGGCCCCGTTTACACTAATACGTCTTAATTTTAAAATGGCATTTTAGAACGAAAATGATCTACGTCCACACTGGCGTTTCACCTAGCATTTCTGAAAAGCCATAACGACACAGATCACTCTGCCTATTCATGCCAGAGTCCCGCGAAAAAAGTGATTGACAGGTGGTAATTTGTGTGTAACTTATCTTTATTTATTTATGATTTGATTATGGGTAAAACAAAGACTATGCGGGTCAGGTAGTTGAAACGGTAGGCTACAAATAATTAGTTCGTTATAAATTAATTAATTATTCATATACCGCCTACTACGACGATGCCATCACGATTTTTCATATTAGACATCGTACGATGCCAAATTGGTCGACATCGCCCAACCCTAAGAGAGGTATTAAAGGTGAATATTGTGCAAAAGAGGTATTTAAGGTTTAATATTGTGCAAGAGGTATTTAAGGTTGAAGCAAGCAGTGCAACATGATTGTGGTACATTTATAGTAAACATTGCTTTCCTTATTGAGTCCTTGTAAGATGGAGTTTAGATAAAGTGTCAGGTGCATAAGAGAAAAGAGTGTTTCTACAGATGGTTTGTCAAGCCCACTCACCTGAATGAAGCACAATTTAAAATACACAGTGTTTTTCCAAAAGACATGGAGTGAATAAGACAGTGTCTATTCACACACACACACACTACACACACTCACACATTCATACACTACAGCCAGTTTTGTTTATTCAATTCACAATTTACATTAAATAGACCAAAAGTGACAGTAACAACATATATATATATAAATATGTATATGTTAAAAAAAAAATCAAATGTTTTTTTTTTTGAACGAGTATGTTGAGAAGCCACTGATGGTAGTTGATACAGTTTTAAATATGGATATTTTTCTTACAAAAACATATTGCTTTGATGCGGAAGACCTTCATTAACCCACTGGAGTTGTATGGCATTACTTTAATCATTAGATTAGAGTATCAATTTGATCACCATCTGCTAAAAACTAACCTAGAGCAACATCTGCTGTTAAAAACTAGGGTAGCCTAGAACACCATCTGCTGGTAAAAACTAGCCTAGAACAACATCTGCTGTTAAAAACTAGGGTAGTCTAGAGCGCCATCTGCTGGTAAAAACTAGTATAGCGTGCTATCTTCTGGTAAAAACTAAGGTAGCCTCGAGCGCCATCTGCTGCTAAAAACCAGCCTAGAGTGCCATCTGCTGCTAAAAACTAGCCTAGAGCGTCATCTGCTGGTAAAAATTAGGGTAGCCTCGAGCACCATCTGCTGGTAAAAACTAGGGTATCCTAGAGCACCATCTGCTGGTAAAAACTAGCCTAGAGCAGCCTTTTGCTGGTAAAAACTAGCCTAGAGCACCATCTACTGTTAAAAAACTAGCCTAGAGCGCCATCTGCTTAAACTAGCCTTTTGAATCTGTTGTTAAAAAATAGCTTAGCACCATCTGCTGCATTCAATTTCTCAAATGATTTTTTTTTGTGCCACAGCTCTAATGAATGTTTTTTTTTAAGCTTCAAAAAATGCATTCACTACCATTCTGAAGTTAGGTCTACAATCATTCATTCATTCATTTTGTTTTCGGCTTAGTCCCTTTATTAATCTGGGTTCACCACAGCGGAATGAACCGCCAACGTATCCAGCATATGTTTTGCGCAGCGGTTGCCCTTTCAGCTGCAACCCATGACTGGGAAACATCCATACACACACTACGGACAATTTAGCCAACCCAATTCACCTGTACCGCATGTCTTTGGACTTGTGGGGGAAACCGGACCACTCGGAGGAAACCCATGCCAACACGAAGAGAACATGCAAACTCCACAGAGAAATTCCATCTGACCCAGCCAAGGCTAGAACCAGCGACCTTCTTGCTGTGAGGCGATCATGCTACCCACTGCGCCACCGTAACGCCATTAGGTCTACAATACTTCTGTTAATTGTACCTGTGGGTTTTATTTATCATCCAGTATACTGACGATCTCATAAATGACCTATGACTAGTTCTCAGTGTCCTTATTCTCTTAATAAGCTCTAGCTTGATGAATTCGTAAACTGCAGATGTGAAACAGCTAGCGGGACTGGCTTAACCACCACAAAGCTTTCTTTGGCTGTACAAACAGTTTCTGGTAAGTGTTTGGAGAGGCTGATCAGCTGCGCGTTGAGTACCACAGGCTTTTAGCTCACAGACTTTTAGGGAATTGCTGCAGCTTCACCTGGCACGTGTGTGTGCTTTAGGAGATCGGGGGCGGGCCGGAAAACAGACGGGACGAGGGGAGGGTTAAAGATGAGGAGAGGTGATAGGATTCAAACACATCACACCACAGTGGAGAGCAGACAAATCCACTGACAGACAGACTGAAGTTTCCTAAAAGTCAGGAGCCCGGGCTAGTTTGGTTACAGTATTGTCAGAGGTGTGTGTGTGTCAGATGATGGCACCGCAGGTCGTCAGCTCGCCCTTCCTCAAACCCTTCTTTCTGAAGACGCCCATCAGTGTTTCCAGTCCACGGCGGCAGAGACGACACACGTTACCGGCCAGCGAGTTCCGAAATCTTACCCCGCAGGACGCCATCAGTGTGTTTGAGATCGAGAGAGAAGGTGAGTGTTTATCTGACTGATGGGGTTACCATGGGCAGGTGCAAATAAATTAACCCAAAAATATGGCAGAGTGTTTTTATATAAACTTTTTTTGAGTTTTAATTGTCTCAAGAGTGCCAGTAGGTGCTGAATGTATGTACTGGTCACTCAACTCATTCAACTAGATCAATAACTGAGGGCATTTAGAAAAACTTTTTAGTTTTTATGTTTAGACTGGGTTTAGTTTTGCTTGACATTTAGGAATGCATTACTAATTATTTAGCTTTGAATGTAAATTTATGTTTTTATTAGTTGTGATATAAAAATGACAGCTATTCCTCCAAATCTCTTAACTCTTCTGAAGTGAAAACATCGGTATTGTATAATTAAAAAAATGAATATCAAAGCCTGAAAACGCAATATGCAAAAAAAAAAGAAGCTGTAAATGACATTTTTATTTTAAATTAGGAGGAAATGTTATCAGTAGTTTACATAATAAAGCAAAAACATGAACAAATCAAACTAAATAACCACCCTAATAACTAAATTGCAAATGTTGAGAAACTGTTAACACTGTTAATTCAGTAAAGGGCGCATTAACTAGATCAAGAGTGACCGTAAAAAAATGTTTAAAATTATTCAAATATTTAAAATGTTAGAGAATAAGTTTTCTAAATAAACCTGAAGTTCTCACAATTTCTAAAAAATGATGTAAATGAAATAGTTCTCAAGCACCAGATTGATTGTAATTAATACATAAAAAATATAATAAAATGTAAAACACTTCAGAATGTGTTTTGGATAAGGCATTTACTAATTCGTAGCTCTTAAAAACGCCCTCTAAACTCCTTAAAGACTTCCGAAGTTCTAGATATAGACATGAGTCAGCGTGTTGATTTGATTGTGATAAAGCTGATAATCTGCAGATAATCTCTTGTTTGCGCTGGTTTGAGGGTCGACTCACCTCTGCTCTTCTCCCCGTCTGCAGCGTTTATCTCAGTGTCCGGTGAATGTCCACTCACCCTTGATGAGGTGCTTACTTTCCTGGGCCAGTGTCCAGAGCTCTCCATGGGCTGGTTTGAAGAGGGGCAGCTGGTGGCCTTCATCATTGGATCTGGCTGGGATAAAGAGAAACTAGAACAGGTGAGAGGTGACTGTGCGTTTAGGTCTTCCTTTGGCCAAACTTTGGCTGGAGCAAGATGGTAACGCGCCTTTTGGGAATAAAGTTTAATAGTTCAATTTAATACATCATAAAAGTACTGACTGACAGACTGCTTTATAAGCGTCAGTCCTGATGACAACTAGCAAAAATTTTAATTTAGTTTTAAGGTTAAGATTTTTTACCTTCACACAATTGATTTGTGTTGAGACAACACGAAGGAATTAAGTTAACTTTTTAGTTTTAATAAATTTAAGTGGATTGAACATAATATAATTAGGTTGAAATAAAATAAACTCAAGAATTGTGTTGTTTCAGCTTTTTATAAGTAATTTGAACAAACAGCAAATGTAACTTTTTGAGTGTTTAAATTACAGTTTGTTTACCATATGCCATTGTTGGTTTGTAATAAAAAATTATATTTTTTTCATTCTATTGTTATAATTTTAAAAAGATTGTTTTATTCTAAGATGTATTGATTAGAAAGAACATTAATTACGATGATGATGATTATTATACATTTGTCAGTATATAAACAAAATAAAGCCGGATGTAATGTATAATGTGTCCCCAGAAAGAATTTAAGAGCTTATTTATCATATATCGAACTGAAAAATCTTATCTAATGTTATTCATGTAATTTGTTTACTATATAATAAATAAAAAAAAGTATAATTTCTTATTGAGTTATGAAGTTGTTATTATTATGTCATATGTTTTTATATGTATTGATCTTGCCATGAAATAGCCTTAAGTTGCTGATGTGGCAATAAACAAACAAACAAAAAAAACTAAATAAAGTCTGATATCCATACAAACACTCATATAATTATAACTGAATTATTGATCATTTAATTCATTTGGAATGAAGTGCTCAAAAGCAGAAAACAGGAAAAAAATGGCCAGGCCAAACCTGATGAATCATGTCAAAATATTACAACTTTATATATTAAAAAAAAAAAGTGTTTAAAAATACAAAGTATGTATAACTTTTTGCTTAAATGGCCCTGTAATCAAATATTAGGTTTCAAATAAGAGTATGTATTTGTGCTAAAAGGAAATAAGGGTAAAATATAAAAATGTGTAATATGCCATTTGCATGAACAAAGCCAATGAAAAAAGTCCCATAAAATGAGCAAAAAGTCAGAAATGTCCATAAAGATGCACAAGGGTAAAATGTACATTTAAAACCATTAATTAAGAATGTGCATTGAGTATTATTTTTTAATTTTTCTAATGAATGTTTTCAATCTGATCATCCAGGAGGCTATGAGCACACACGTGCCAGACTCTCCAACAGTTCACATCCACGTGTTGTCCGTGCACCGCCACTGTCGGCAGCAGGGCAAGGGCTCTATCTTGTTGTGGCGTTACCTGCAGTACCTGCGCTGTCTGCCCGGTCTGCGGCGGGCACTGCTGGTCTGTGAGGAGTTCCTGGTGCCCTTCTACCAGAAAGCCGGCTTCAAGGAGAAGGGCCCATCGGCCATCTCTGTGGGGGCTTTGACCTTCACAGAGATGGAGTATCAGCTCGGAGGCCTGGCTTACGCACGACGAAACAGCGGATGTTAGTTTCTTTAGCTTAAAGCGCATCCAATCCGGATAAAGGACAGCACGCGTAGATTCTGGACGGCGATCACAGGCTCAAAGGTTCACCTAGTCAAGAACTCAAAGCCCTATTATCACCTGAGCAAGAGCCAGAGACTTACCTATGCACTCCGTTAAAGAGATCAAGGCATTTGGGTTTGTGACAGATGCTGATGTTGGCGGTTTACTGCGTGGCGATAGACTGCACACTTTACTGGCCAAAAAAACAAGTTTCTAACAATTATAAAATCTTTATTTTTTCCCAAAAAGAAGAATAATCACAATATTCAACAAAAATGCATTTAGTCTCTTCAATAGAAAACGATACTCTTTAATGACATTTAACATTAATTATATTCTCTTGGTAAAAAATAGAAATCAGCCATTTAAAATGTAACGTCGAATTCTGCCTGGTAAGGAAAATAATTTGAGAAATGATTTTTTTTTTTTATATTACTCCAACCTTTGGATTGCAACAGGAATGTGAAATGTTGTACACTGTTCTAATCTAATATATTACTGCATATGTGCCGATGTGTGTGTTGAAATGCGAATTATATACAGTGTATGAACTGATGTCAACTTCAACTAGAATGTCCATAAATGTTTATTGTGTCATTAGTCATGCCATTTTTCATGTATCAAATCAATAAAAAATAAAAATCTAACTACAAAGCAGTTTTTTTGTAACGTCTGTTTGCTAAATGAGCATTTCTTTGTTCCTGCGAGCACATTAAATTATTTGTACCATCCAAATATTTTCAGAACTTGTTCTAAACTGAAAAGTGGTTTAGTATAGTGGTCTGTTTCCACCTCAGAGTAAAAAAGTATTTAAAATAGTGTAAAAAGTCACACTGATGGTTTTAAAGTTATGCAAAATAGTCGCATCAAGTCGCAATTAAGAAAAAATTTAATTCACTTAAAAAAAAAAAAAAGCCACTCGCATTCAAATGCATCATGTTCTCAGATGTTAAGACTCTTCTAAATAATTTTTAGGAGCACTTAGTCTGACACAAGTACTACTGAATGAACAAACTCATGTTACAATGTAAGTGAACAGAATGTCAATCGGATGAAAAGGATGTGGTGGAAAGTTTAAATTTCAATCATAATCTGTTTTGCACAACAGTGAAATATGAATGTCCTGTTTTGTTGCATTTTCTCAACATGACCCATACGTATCACATGTTTGGTCAGTAGATGTAGAGAAGATGGTCTTTATTGGCTTGAATGCATTTAACCATGAGTTCACCACACGTTTACAACACAAAGCGAAATTAGTCTATTGTGTTTTTGACTAGGATCGGAAGCTCAAAATGTTTTTCACCCATTTATACCGTCAATGGGTTTACTCACTTTTTGTAACTAATCGCTTTTTACAGTTTGTGTTTAGCATTATCCACTTGTGATCAAATCGATGAAAATGCTTGCTAACAGCATGTATAAATGGAGCTAGAGAGATATAAAGTCACAACTGTAAGAAAGATTCACAATTTTGAAATATTAAGTCATATTGCAACATGTAAATTAATATAAAGTCCAGATTTCAAGATATTAAAGTTATTAAATGTTTACTCTGAGGTGGAAATGAACCTCCATAGTTTAGACTGGGTTAAGGGTCTAATAGACAAGAAAAACAGACAAACGTCAGAGGTGCAGATTGTTTTTAGCTGTATTCTGTAACAAGTGAGTAAAGTGGGTAGCTAAAACACTACCCTTTCACAGTCAACCATTACTCCATTAGAAGTAACACACAAATAAAAGAATATCATTTGAGTGCTCAACGTGTCACGAAAATATGGCAGTAGTAGGTACATTTATCAAGGCACCGAAGGTACAGAGTTTTTTTTTTTTTTTTTCGTCCCTGGATTCTGAGGTCGACTAAACAAAGACAAACCTACCCCCTGACATGCTAAAACAATACAAGTACAACAATCAACTAGGAGAAGATGGGTGTTCTCCATTTGGTGTACCAGTGCTTTTATTATGACACTGCCTTCTGAGACTGTAGTGTGAAAGAAAGTTTCCGGCAGAGGGTGACCCTGTTTTCGCATGATTATCAGACACCCTTATTGAGAGACTACATAAAACTTTAGGGTACATTATAAAGCGTTCTTCATTCTCAGAGTCCTAAAATCATGGTCAAAGTTGAGTAGAAAAAAAACACAAGCATACTGTCCACGTTCACAGAAAGGGCTTCATTTTGGAGAGACGAAGTGCATCTGGATGAACACTTTGACAGCAGGGTTCCGGCATATGCAGATTATCGGCCAATCGAATCCCTCTGTCCCTGAAGCCCCGCCTCTCCCTCAATGGAGGTGCGCGTTGAGGTCATACTTCTCACAGAACTTGTCGGTGAAGGGAATGCAGGTGAGCAGCTCACACCACTCACACTTAATGGGATACACGTAAAAGAGCACCACAAGTCCTGCGAACAGGCCTAGGAACACCACCAGGAAGATGATGATCTGGCAACGCTTGCGGTACATGTCCAGACGGCCGAAACTGATGTATGGCAAGAAGGCAAAGGAGAGAAAGAAACCAGAGATGAAGCCAGAGATGTGGGCAAAGTTGTCAATCCAGGGCAACAGGCCGAAGGCGAACAGAAAAAGCACAACGCACAGCAGTTTAGTGAAGGCGCGCCATGGCTGAGCCAGAATCTGCCAGCTCTGGATCAGCTCCACAAACAGACAGGCCAAGATGCCGAACTGAGAGCCAGCTGGACCCACCTGAAGAGAAAGATAAAGAGGAGTTAGGATAAACTTGAGTACAACACCTATTTGGTGCACACCAACACCTAAAATGGTGCAAGAAATCTTAAAAAGGATTGTTCACCCAAAATTTTTAATTCTGTCATCATCTACTAACCCTTTGTGCCCAAACATGTCTGAGTTTCTTTCTTCTGTTGAACAAAAAAAGAATGCTGGAAACAGCCATTGACTTTCATAGAATTTTGTTTCTTACCATGGATGTTATTGGTTGCTTTTTTATTCTTCAGAATATTTTGTTTTGTGTTTAATAGATTAAAGTTTAGAACTACATGAGAGTAAATGTAGAGGGAATTTTCATTTTAGGGTGAACTAATCCTTTAAGTCAGTAGTATACTTCAGTTTTGATGTAAACATTGTGTACATGCATTAGTGTAAATCACAAGCAGAAGATGCTGAATATTAGTGTAAGAGTTTAAAATCTTTCAAGCTTGTCCACTTTCAACTGTTTCCAGAGGTAGTAGAATACACATTCAGAAGGTTTTGGAAACAACCACAAAAGATCATATATTGCAGGGATGCCCAATCCTGTTCCTGGAGATCTACCTGCCTGCAGAGTTCAGCTCCAACCCTGATCAAACACAACTAAACCAACTAAGTAGGATCTGAAGGAGCACTTGGTAATTACAGACAAGTGTGTTTGATTAAGGTTGAAGCTGAACTGTGCAGGAAGGTAGATCTCCAGGAACAGGATTGGGCACCCCTGATCTATTGTATGCCTACTGACCAGATGCGATCATTAAGGGACATATTGTTAGAAAGCGAAATGCATTTTACAAAAACACGTAGGTTTTGAAATGGGAGAGAAGGGTCTTAATGAAATCTGAACACAAGTAATTACAAGTAGGTAATGCGGTAATGCAGGTAAAGGTAATGCGTCTCGACTGACCACTTAATGTGCATTTTAAAGGTGCTTTCACACTAGAACTTTTTGGGTGCTACAACAACAGCATTCAGCCACTCTTCTGCAACATGCTGCTAGTTATGTTGAATATGTCCCACAACATTAAATATTGTTATTATTTTCCTGTTCATCCCTGTAAAGTGGCTTTGACACAGTCTCCCCTGTATAAAACTCAGAATAAAGGACACTCAAATCGATACATTCAGTGTTTACGTATATTTTCTGGTTCTGAAAAGAGTCAGGAGGTTCACCTCGGCTCTGTAGGGTAGAAAGATGGCACTAGCCAGGTTTCCTGTAATGCCACTCAGGATATAGATAATGGATATCCGCAGCCATCCAGCCAGCTTCTCTAGATCTCGGAGAATTGTCATCTGAAAACATACTGACACCAGGCAATGCATAATCCTGTTTTTAACAGATAGAGACAGAGAGAATGATTCAAGCAGGTCGTTTAAACACTTCCATGACATCTTTATGGATTTCAATGCATAGTTTTCATTCCCAACACACCACAGTGTTATGACATGATATAAAGCGGTCATAAACATTCCTCTCACACAAGGAATGATGCCAGACTCTAAAATCAAACCACGGATTATGTCATTACATTTCTGTCAGTTGTCTCATGAAATGTGGCAAAGACATGTCAAAACAGTCTCCGCAAATTGCAATGCTTAATCAAAGGGCGCAGATAAGAAAATACACATCACATTACAGGCACATGCGAGTGCCTCAAGAGTTTTCATTTTATGCAACGGCAAAATTATTAATTTTGAATTAAAGATTATTTTATATAAATAGTTAATCATTATTATCCATTTAGTAAGATAAATTATTATGAAAGTAACACAATTACAAGCAGTTTCATGCACTTTACACAAAATCTAAGCACCTTTCAAACCTTGAAAACACTCAATTCAAGTATTTTATTCAAGCAGGATTTCCAGCACCCGTATGAACCCTGTCTAAAACACAACCTATACGCAATAGTAACCACTAGAATTCAACTTCAAGGGCGTTTGCGAGTGTGATGGCGGAGGTGTGTGACAGAGGCACGTGCCGAGGTGTTAATCTACTGAGCCTTCTTAAGAAAAGCAAAGAGCCAAAGTGCAGCTCAGTGAAGCACTCTCTTTGATTACTACTACAGATCACGCCGGCTGAACGGCAGCATCTCCTCCGAGTGTCAGCTGTTTCTAAAAGCAGATAATCTGATCAAATGTGTCAGCTTTTGAAGAGTCTGATATATACAGCAGTGCAGCATGGGACATTATGAGTAAAATGTTCCAGCCTGTGTGCGTATTAAAAAGTCAGAAGAATATTTAAGGACTTTTGGGTGGTCTTTTCCTCGAGCAGGATATTAAAACAGAGAGAAAGAGAAAGAGAGAGAGAGAGAGAGAGAGAGAGAGAGAGAGAGAGAGAGAGAGAGAGAGTACAGTAGTAGAGCTGTACAATTAAAATCATGGAAAACATGGTTGTAGTATTTTGGGCTGGAGTTTAGATGAGAAATTCTCCAGTTTTTATTGAAGTCTTTGAATTGGGACTGCATTTTGAGATATAGCTGAAATCTCTTTTGAAGTCTGAAAGTATTTTATACACCATTATTTGCATCGTTGAATGTTCTGCATTGTGCAGTAAAGTGACTGAAATATTGACTTCATTTCACTCTTGATGTTAGTTAATTTTTGCCATTTCATTCTGCTGTTAGTGTGAACCTGTCATGTTTTTTTTTTGTTTGTTTGTCAATCTTTACCTTTTCATTTAGCTGTTTGTGTAAACTCATGGTTTAGTCATACTCATAAACTCATGGTTTTATGTGTCTGAAATTCTGAACACACATTTCAATTTTATTGTTTCACTGTCTACAAAAGTTTGCTCTTTCACTTTACTTTCATAACCAAAGTTTCCCTTTTTTGATTCACATTAGGTGTTATTGATAAGGGTTTGTAGATTTTTGTTTTTCTGTGGGTGCAAAAAAACCTTTTAATTCTTTGCTTTTTTTCATTCTTGGTGCAACCAAATGCGATGTTTGCCAATTTGCACTGTAAAAAGCAATTAACTGACTTCTAAAAAAGTGAGTAAAGCTGTTGCTTTTAAAACGATTAGTTGACTTAATAAAAATGAGTAAACCCCTTGTCTTAAAATTAAGTAAATGAACAATGTGCATAAGTTAAGTCAACTTACCAGTTCCAAGTTACAATGGGTTTATTCGCTTTTTTGAGTAATGTTTGAGTAAAGTTGATTTGATCTGTTGAAGTTTTTTAACTTGGTCTCAAAACACTTTTAATGTTTAGATATTTAATTCTTTCTATCGCTATGACCACACAGAAATGTTCTTTTTACTTTACTTTTGATTTTTGCTTCACCCCACTGTAAGTGTGAATAATGTGGAGACTAAATTTTATGTTTCACTGTTGTTATGAATAGATGTTTGCTTTATTAGCCTTCTAGCTTTCTGTTTCTTTTTGTTGGTGTGAATAGATTTGCTTGTTCTTGGTCTGAATAGATCTTTCTTTTAAAGAAACACTCCACTTTCTGGAAATGTGAATTTTAGGAAAATGTGAAAGACCCATAGTGATAAACCATTGAGTTTTTCCATTTTTGCATCCATTCAGCTGATCTCCGGGTCTGATAGGAGCACTTTTAGCTTAGCTTAGCATAAATCATCGAATTGGATTAGACCATTAGCATCTCATTAATTTATTCAATCATTCATTTTCTTTTCGGCTTAGTCCCTTTATTAATCAGGGATCGCCACAGCAGAATGAACTGCCAACTTATCCAGCATATGTTTTACGCAGCGGGTGCCCTTCCAGCTGCAACCCATCACTGGGAATCACCCATACACTCTCATTCACACACATACACTACGGACAATTTAGCTTACCCAATTCACCTATACCACATGTCTTTGGACTTGTGGGGGAAACCGGAGCACCCGGAGGAAACCCAGGCGAACACGGGGAGAACATGCAAACTCCACACAGAAATGCCAACTGACCCAGCCGAGGCTCGAACCAGCAACCTTCTTGCTGTGAGGCGACAGCGCTACCCACTGCGCCACCACACTGCCCCATTAGCATCTCACTCACCTAAAAATAGTCCCCAGCTAGGTAACTAGGTAACAGCACTGCGTAATGTCAATTTTCAATGTAACTACAGAATAGTCAAGCTTAAAATGAGAAAATGATCAAAACTCTTTTTTGATCAAGATGCTAATGAATCTTTTTCAATGTTTTTTTGCTAAGCTAAGCTAATATTGCTCCTGCCAGACAGAGATCGGATTAAAAATGAAAAAAACTATAAAACTCAACTGTTTAACTCTAGTGGAGTTGTAAAATGAGCCTATTTCCATAAAAAGTGTAGTGTTCCTTTAATGTATGTTCACACTTGGCAGGTTTGATTTAAACAAACTCTGGTTCAATTGCTCTGTTCCTTCATTAATGTATGTGTGAACGCCACCTGAAGCTTGGTGTACACCAAACAAATGATCTCCATCCTGTTTTTGCATTCAAGGTGTGAAAAGAGCTTACGTCACTCACCCAGCATGCAGGAACAGCGAGAGCCATAGGCGGTAGAACTGATCTGGGACCTCTGGGTTCAGGAAAGGAAGGAGGCCACACACGTCATCCATACAGTGCACCTGACAAGAACAGATGAGTGTTTCTTAACATCTACACAGTAAAAACTGTTACAATACTACAGTAAAAATCTGTAAAAATGTTTATCAGTAAGCATCCTTAATATATGATTAATAATCATATATTTACTTTCTCATAATTCCCTGCATGACACTGTTCAAAACATTGGTATACCATTCATTCATTTATTTTTCTTCGGCTTAGACCCTGATTTATTAAGGGTCGCCACAGCAGAATGAACCACCAACTACTCTGGCATATGTTTTACGTAGCGGATGCCTTTTGAGCCGCAACCCAGTACTGGGAAAACATTGGTGTATAACACTGTAAATTAAAGAAATACAGTTATATAATGTAAAATTTAGAAATTTCTTTTTACTGTTTCTAACATACTTTTAGCAGTAAAATTCTGGCAATCTCAGCCTTTTTTTTGTTTGTTTACTGCAAATTGTACAGATTTATTTACTGTAAAACAAAGAAATCCCGAAATATTGCTCACAAAAATTGACATTGTGACACTAGAGTGTATTTTACAGACTTGGCACAAAGTCTTATGTTAAACCCTGGAAGCTGGCATACACTTGAGACCCAGACAATCATGGTGTGCCCTTTCAGACGATAACAGATTTTGCCAATGCAGAGGATTATCATGGCAACCTTCATGGTGATTACAAAGCACTTAGCAGAAGGTAGATTTACCTTCCGAACTTATTCACGGTGCCTCATTAGTCTAGTGACAGGAGGTGAAACATTCGGGGCTGAGAGCTTTACTGCTGTGACCTGAACTAAAGGTTACAATGGCGTTCACAAGTTTTGTGTCAGTAGGAAATTAATACTTTTATTCAGCAATGATGGTTTAAACTGAACAATGGTGACAGGAAAGATATTAATATCTTGTAAAAGATATAACAGAATAAAAAAATAAAAAATAAAAACATGTGATTACAATTTGCTCTGCCATTCAATTTTACATTTTTAAATATAATAATAATAATAATAATATTCAAAATAACAATTGTTTATATTGTATTTTTAAATTTTGTATTTTATTTTTTTCTTCTCTAAAAAAGAAATAAAAATAAAATAACAATTGTTTTAAACAGTTTGGGGAGGTCAGATATATATTTAGCCAAATTCCTTATTTTAACATTAAATAATGTTAAATATTTGCAAAAGATTTCTATTTCCAATAAATGCTATTCATTTTGGAAGAATTATGGGTGGTGTAAAATTAAAGATTATTAACCTGCAGTTGTGTGTTCTGAAGTTAGAATTGTGAGATGTAAAATTGAAATTCTGATTTTGTTTCTTATATCTGTGTCTTTGGAACAAGATATTACGAGGTATAAAGTCAGAAATGTTAGATATTAATTTAAAATTGTAAGGAAATAGCCTTTTTCTTCCATCAGAATTGTACTTTATAGCTCACAATTGAAAAGACGTCAAAATTATGAGGGAAGAAGTCAGAACTGCAAGTAGAAAAGTCAGAATTGCTGGTTATATTTGCCAATTCCGAATTTTTTTCTCATAATCCTGACTATTTTTCTTAATAACCAGCACATACGAGTTTTCATTGCACATTTAGAAATGCTGTAAACAGACTTCCACAGTAAATAGATGTTCTTTAGTATAATTTATAGTTTTATTTCTCATTTGGTCCGCTTACTTGGGAGCACAGGGTTGCCTCCTCATGGAAGTATCCCTTCATGAACTCACAGTACTCCCTCGATGTGATTTCACACCTGCAAAGCAACACACAATACATATAAAGCACACACAAAACTGTTTTATTCATGCAGGTGTAAAATGTTTGAGTGCTGATCCTCTGTTAGTAGTGTGTGATCCTCACCTCCCTTTAGTGCCGATGCAGCACGGCCGGCCGGTGATAGTACAGTCAATATGAGGCAGATTGGTGTGGTTCCCAGAATTATATTTGGTGCAGATCTGTAAGATATTAGGAGAAGTACATCTAAGAGAAGAGGACTTGCAAGATCTAGTATTCAGCAGTGCTTTTATACTACATAAGAACAATGCAGAAGGTGGAAATCTCAAACAAACAAAAGAATCTTTTATTATAGCAAAAACCGATTCTTAACAATCAAATTATGAAAATGAGGAGAATGAGTAACTAAACTAGTTACCAGATCGGAACCAAATCAGTTACTATGGAAACAAATGAAAGGAGGACATATATAGAGTGCAACAGTCATGTTCTGAATGTAGAAAAAAAACTACTGGGAAAGTGATTTTATTTTTAATATAATTATTTTAGGGGTTTTTCACCTTTTATTGGGGTAGGATAGTGGAGAACAGACAGGAAAGCATTGGGAGCAGAGAGAGGGGAAGGATCAGCATAGGACCTTGAGGCGGGAATCGAACTCGGGTCGCCGTGAGCACCATGGTGCTATATATGTGGGTGCACTTAACCACTAGACTATTGACTATAGACTAAACTTTTAAAGACCTGTTGCAAGCTAAGATTTTGTAATTTGAGTGTATATGCTTTTATGTAAACATATTTAAAAAAACAGTAGTGTTTTTCATATTTCAGCAGAAAGACTGTATTACCTATTATTACGGTTGATTACTGTAATGAAAATCCCACCAATAAGAGTGGCAGTTAGGAAAGTATGCAAAAAAGATATCTTTAGCTCCACCCATTCATATGAATCCCTGCAAATGATTTAATGTACTTTTTTTACAGTCTCTGAATACTTCAGTATAAGTTTATATATATGCATACACTGTAAAAAATAACTATTAATTAACAGTTTCCTAATTTGTGATTCGCAAGTGTTTATTTACAGTTGTGAATCGCATTATAGGACCTTTATCTCTGCTCTGTCGACTTTTGATGTCGAAAATTCAACTCTACAGTTTAACAAACTGACTTTTATTGATATTTTAGCAGTTTGAAATGATATAATGTATAAGAAATAATATATAGAGAGAGAAACAAGTCTGTAAAACTACAGAAAATGTACTGGCAGTTTATTACAAGGTTATTGTACCGTATATACAACACCAACCCAGGCAATATATCACTTTAAACTATTAAAATGTTCATAAAAGTCACTTAATCAAACTTCAACTTCTTTTTACTTTTAACTTCAAGGTTAAAAGTTGTTGGAAGAAAGATCAAGGTCCCATAATGCAATTCAAAAACATAAATAAAGAGTGAAAAAGAAAAAAAAATATCACAAAATACAGAAAACTGCTAATTTACGCATATTTTTTACAGTGTATTTTACAAAAAACTACAGATACAACAATTCGTTTTATTTTTTGCAATCATTTTTAATTCAGTTGTGTCATTTGCAGAGTGACTGCAACTCTGCATCTGTGCACACAGATACTAACTTTAGCCACAAGCATGTAAAAGTTGCATAAGCCTCTTTAATATGTCCCACACCATTTGAATCACATCTAAACTAATTAAATCTGAGGTAGCATAAACTAAATCCAAAGCCTGGTATGCAAAAGCACTTCTCAGGGGCTGATATAATATATACTTTCACATTTTAATTGCGAATACACACCTACGTACCAGTTTTGTGCGCCCCAGCATATATACCAGATCTCATGCAATACTTACCGGCCATTTGGTGATGTCATCAGGCCACTCGTGAGGAGACACTGAGGCCGGCTCTATACATGTCCTGCCGAAAACACAGTCAGATTGTGTGTTTGAAATGTCGCATTGTAAATTGTGAATTACCATTTCAACATTCAAGTGATGTCATCATCCCTCACCTGGGGTCCTGATGGCACACAGAGCCGTACTGCCGGACTGCCCCATCCAGCAGAGGGGTGCTGGGATGCTGAGGCCATTTCACCCACACGGCCAAAGTGCTCTGGAGCAAAGAGACAAACAGAAGGACATGAGTCAAAAAGTCCGTGTCCTGAACAGAAGCACTGGAAGGTCTGCTGTACTTACAGAGCACTCCTCCTCTAAGGTCTGCAGACAGCCCGAGCGGTCGTTTCGCACACAGCACGCAGAATTTCGCTCCAATTCCTGCTTTTTTTTAATAAGTTCATGTACCTGTTTGTCCCGTCGCATACAAGGTGAAAATTTGGCTCCCAGGTGAATCAGGGCCTCCTGATGAGGAGAGGAAAATGACGATGTTATGATATCATTGGATGGTGCTGTCTCAGTTTTGAGAACTGAAGCCAAAATTGAAGTTCATGACTGTTCAAATGTTTGGGGTCAGTTTTTTTGTTGCTGTTTCTTGGAATAAGTTTTATTAAGGCAGTTATTTAATGAAAATGTAAAAAAAGATAAATATTGTGAAATATTATGCAACTCAAAAGGTCATGATCCACACTCGAGTAATTGCGTTATATTTTTTATTTCACCTTCTTCTGGAAATATAACTACAAATGTTTTATCTTAACGCCTTCCTCAGTGTGCATTACTATATAGTATGTAAGAAATAATTGATGATGGGCCACTGAATTACCTCGGTATGCATTGTTTTCTTATAATTTAATGGATTGGAGTTTATTATTATGTTTACAGTTACCACACCTAACGTCACTGATTAGATGTTGTATTTCAGACATTTGTCAGGTTTTCGTCCTCAAACAGCTCCTGTATGTGGGGCTTCTTGCGCATCTCGTCCAAAGCCTTTTGTTCTGTTTTGATTTGTTTTTTGGCAGTTGTAGGCTGAAAAATAACTGAAATCATCCAGTGTAGTGATGTGGAACTGGAATTTTGGCATTTATTTGATAATAATTGCACACTTTGAATGTTCATCGGCCAACCAGAATCAAGCATTCAGCAGTCAGAGTAATTGTGGTAACTATTAACTATTTAAATAACGGTTTTTGAATTATCTGTCGAAATACATTTGAAAAATATAATTCACACACAATCCTACAGATTCATAAATCATTATTATATAAACATTTGCCCCTCAAGAAAAAAGTTTTTTATATTTTGTGTAGTTTAAATAAAAATATATATAAAGGGTTCATACGGTCATGGAAAACCTGGAAAAGTCATGGAATTTTGACATGGCATTTTCCAGGGCTGGAAAAGTTTTGGAAAAACCTACAAAGTTTTGGAAAAGTCATGGAAAACAGATACCTGTATACTTTAATATAGGTAAGTTGTCTGTTCTTCGTTTCTGTCCTTGGCCAATCACATACTCTCACATTATTAGTGTGGTGTAAGCATTATCTAAATCAATTTTACATAGATATAAATATAAATTGAAACTAAATAGATTGTTGCGTGTTTTACGATAAGCTGTAATAAATTTGAACATGCATTGTGTTTCTTTTACCATGTATATGTAGACATTGCATGAAACATTAGGTCATGAAAATTTACTTGAAAGTCTTGGAAAAATCATGGAAAAGTCAGGGAATTTTAGTAGTAAAAATGTATATGAACTCATATAATAATTTTTTTTTTTTATTATGGCTTTAGTTTAGTTTTTAGTTTAGTTATTCTACAAAAAATATAATAACCCTGAATCAAACTACAAATTTCTTTCAAACAAAAAAAATAACATAATAACCCCAAACTGTAGTGTATATCACAAAAAGGGTATTTAACAATACCTTTTGAAGTACACAATCACTGCATTTACACATAATAGCTCAAAACTTGTTGTAAGGTATCCAGACTTTTTTATTTTAGTTTTTAGATATCTGCTTAGTCATATCTTAAACTCACCGAACTTGGTCCAATCCAAAAGTTCTCTTGCTGCACGAATTTGACATTTTCATAGACGCCTTTATTTCTTAGGACCTTTGTAGAGGGAAAAAAAACAAGTGTGTTGACAAACAGCAGATGGTCTGCAACAGGAATAGAGCATCAGTCAGGCTAAATCTTCATAAAGTCAAGCGACACTCACAGAATCCACGGTTTCGTGCTGGGAGAAGCCCACCGGTGCAATGCCATAAATACACACTGCCAGAATGGTGATGAGTATGTGAACGAATGTTATCCAATATGTGAAGAAAGGCCTGCGAAAAAACACAGAAAACACCACCTTGCATTTAGGCAAGATACTGCTGGCAAAAACACTTTTTTTTTTTCATGCACCAGTCAGGTTTGAGATTTTTGGCTTTTCATTAAGTGTTTTTTTCAGTCTAATTTAAAGATATACAAAATTAAAATATACATATTTTTAAGGCAGTTTTCTCAAAATTTGATTTTTTCCTGTATTGACCTTAAGTCTGCACTTTAGCAGCATTTACATATACCAAACTGCTCAGTTTTATTCCTATCTATATTATGAAAGTTTTTACAGATATATTATTGATATATACAGATCTATACGGTCTATATTTGTATTATGCCTAATTATATGCATTTTATTCTAAAAACATTTTGAAATCCCCCACCAGTTGTTTGCAGTATTTTCTGAATTCTAGAGTGATAAAAAAAGATATTTAATGCCAAAAACCTTTCATTTGTTTTTCTAATGCCAAAAAAATTTAACTGGAATTTTAAACCATATTTAATCCAATTTTCAGACGTTTGTGTAAGAAATGTATGCAATTTAAATAATGCACCATTTGCATAGGTAAACAAAACCTTTTAGAAAACTAGCAATTTTTAAAGGGGTCATAAACTGTGAAACCAAACTTCCCTTAATTATTTGCCATATAAGAGGTCAAAGTACTACAAAAAAGTAGTACTTACTTATCCCGTAGGTTTCAGAAGTCAAAACTTTGTCCCTACTATAAAAACAGCTTATATTGGAGGCAGTATGCCAAAATGACAGGTTTTGGAATGACCTAATCTATGATGCAATAGGGCGAATAAGTTCTGCCTCCACATAAGATTGAGTTGCAAAGCTGTTAGCCAATCATAGCAGTGTGCATTAAAGGTGCAGTAGGTGATCTGCCAAAATGGTAACCGGTTAGCATAATATCTTTGAAACACAGTCCCTCCCATGCCGTCCAAAGCCATGCCTCCTGAAACACGAACGCGCGCACCTTAAAGGTGACAGTAGACAATCCACTAGATCATGTCATTCGCCAGTTAGAAAACTTTATAGTACTTTATAATACTACAATTCCCAACGAAAAACTGTATTATATATAGCACGTTTTCAGTTGTGTAGCAAGCAAAACTTGTCACAATGTGCAATATTTCATGCATGCAAGGATCACTGTCTCACTCTCTCATGCGCTTTGTCCTAAAGTGACTACTGTAGGAATTACACTTATTACTAAGCCATACCTACTATGCTATTTCAGATCGAATATTGAAAGTAGCATGATAAACAATATAGGGAGCACGTCACAGGTTGTCATTGTTTAAAAATGAACCAATGTGATGTGAATATAAAACCAACTTCACCTCAGTATAGCAGGCTAGGCGGAACAGCGCTATTTACTTATGTTTTGTTGTTAAACAAAATAAAAATCTACAATATAGAAGGTACCTTATGAAATTGAAAATAGTCACATCAATCGTTCGCCGGAAGATTTTAGTGGCTGATCAACACCTCTGTGCATATAACCCATTCATAATACAACAAAATCTACATCAGCTTTGTGTGACTAAAATAGTTTTAAAACAGAACATTACCTGTCTAAAACAAATACTTCAGCCATGGTGTCATCCTTCCTCCAGCATGCAAAACTACCTCCAATTTTGATTTAGGATTTTAAAAAGTTTTGATTCAGCATTTGTTTTTACCGCGGTGACTGTCTTGTGTGCACATGCACGCGTGCACTCGTAAATGGCAGATCTGCGTGAACAGAGCTGCGCAGTTGTACAAATCTACATTTGTTGACAGGTAGTTTGGGCTACTTATCAGAATTATGGGAATTGTCTGCCCGACAAATTTTAATTGGATGAACATTTTTTTAGTTTTATGCTTTACCCAGAATATAAAAATACATATAAATACATTTAGATCATTTTCTTTAATCATTACTATTGGAATGTGAAGAGACTTTCAACCAGCACAACAAAAAATGTCACCTACTGCACCTTTAACTTATGAATATACAATGTGCCATGCCTATTCAAGAAGAGCTTCTGATGAGGTGGTCAAAAATGGGACAGAAAATAGTCAATTACTCATAAATTATTATGTTTTTTGACGTAAAAATCTTGAATACATTATAAGTGGTCTTCAGTGAACAAGTACAAAAAAAAAACCTAGGTAGTTCATAACCCCTTAAATGTGATTAAATGAAAGTATGATGACAAATATTAGTTACATTTTTCCCCAGTTCTCGTACAGTCTCTTAAGAGCATGTTTAAAGTCTTACAGCAGGGATGATTTTAGTGCTCAATACCTGTGGTCATCCATGTCCTCTATCTGCTGCTTAACGTAGCTGTCGATGCGCTTGCGATATGTCCGATTGGTCAGTTTTCCCACCATGCCCAATCCGTAGGGTCTTTTTTCTCTAGCGAAGAGCTTCTTGACGGGGAGGCCGATGCGCTGTCCTCTCCGCTGACCGTTCACACTCACCACCTCCTGCCTCAGTCTGACTTTAGGGGGCGCCGGCACTTTCTCTTTCACCTTCCGCCAGCCACGCTCTAGAGGCCTGATTCATGAACAGACCATTTATATACAGGTAGTCATACAGAAATGTCTGTCTAATTTAATTAATTAACTAAAAAAAAAAAAAAAACGATTTATTATTCTTAATATTTAACAACCTGACTTCAAAGAGAAAGCGAAAATAAAGTTTCTGGCGTAGGTCTGGATCTAATGGTCTCTTTCTTGCATTACATCATGATTGTTATGTGAATATGCCACCATGTAAATGTGAAGTGACGCTCACAGCATTAAGTGACTCTTCTCCAGCTCGCTTTTGTCCAGTGCGCTGCCCGTTAGTTCAGACTCGTCCAGCTGTTTACTGTCCACATCCTTCATGGTGGAGTCTGACGGAGACTCAAACACCTCATCATGAAAGGTGGACATCTCCTCTTGCATCATGATGTCCTGAGGACAGACACAGTTATAGGCGTCCCTTATTATGACTTCAAGGTTTTAACTTTAGTCAATGTGTGATGTTGCTGCTTAAGCGTAAACAACATCTGCAAGTTACAGCACTTAAAGATACTTTCTTTAACAGAATTCACTTTTTAAGGTATAAAACAAACAGCTGGTGAGCTTCTTTCTAGGTTTGTGTCATCACTAACCCCTTAGATTTACATAAATTAACCCCCTCCCCCAATGTGCACTAGGCTGTTAACCAGTAAGAATATTTGGGGCCAGCAGACCAATCAGAGCCCTTTCTGAGGGAGGGGCTTAGAACCAGAAAGTCAACACGATATTTTTAAGAGAAATGAAACAATGGTGTAGAATAGAGAGGAAAAATCTAAATGTGTTTTTTTGGTTTTAAACAAAGCAGGAAGATATCGTATAATGGACCACATAAAAACAATCAAGTCTTTGAAAAGCTGACTGGTCCCTGTTTTAACACACATAGTGTGGAAAGAAAAGTCTCCCGATGTTAAATAACCAGGTTTGCTTACCCGAGCAAAGAATGAAGTGTCTAGTTCATCTGGGAAGTCTACCACATCTTCCTCAATGTAGCTAGCAGGAGTGAAGCTACGTCTGTGAGCTCGTCTTAACGTGCCTTCACGCAGCGAGCGACCCTTAAAATACAGACAAAACAGACACTTTTCAGTCAGCATAGTATATCAAGCAGTATAAGACTATATGACACACACACACACACACACACACACACACACACACACGCACACGCACACATATACATATATATATATACACATATACATATATATATACACATATATATATATA
>CAIGQV010017973.1:140057-158736 GCA_903798115.1 Danio jaintianensis | reverse complement strand
ACCTTCTTGCTGTGAGGCGAACGTGCTACCCACTGCGCCACCGCGTCGCCCCTTACACCCCATTTTAAAAATGAATATTTATATCAATTTCTCAGTGAATATAGGAAATATATTTTGCCGCATTTGAACAGATCAGATTTATTAAACAGATATATTTAATAAAATAATATTTTAGTCACCGAACACCTTTAGAAATAGAAAGATAATACATTTAAATTCATGTAAAATATTGGAAAAAACTAAAAAAATTCAACAACATTTTAAACATTTTTTTTGCTTCTCTTGAATTTTTTTTTTTTTTTTAATTGTTTAATTAATTTTATTTTATTTATTTAATATTTTTCCCTAACATATAAATTTGAGTGTACCGTTGTCATAAGTTATTTTGTTATGATTAGCTCCAGATTTGGCTTCAGTATCTTACGTATATGCACAAATATAATATTGTAAAGCTTCCTAAAGAAAATATTCATTTAAATGAGAGATTTGTGAGGGGTGTGCTCCTATATGTGGAGCATTGTATATACATACATGCATACACACACACATACATACATCATTTATGCACCAATTATTTATTGTTTTATTCAGCTGATAATGACAATATTAAAAATAAGCATTTATTGCATTTGTTTTAATTATGGAAATTATTCAGACTTCCATCTGCAAATTTCAAACTGATTTGTGGAGTGTTTCAACCAGTTCAAAAAACAGCCATTACTCTTATTAGCTGCAAGAAAATTATGGGAGTATATGTAACAGGAGGAGCAACAAACAATTCCAAACTGAAACATCAGTCTCTGACTACATTAATAAAAAACAATGGTTTTAAGAGGATTTTCATTCATGGAAAGTGCACAATCCTGTCATAAAAAAAGAATTAAATGTATAATGTGGGATGTTGTATTCTCTAAATATAATATTGCATGTTATTTTTAGGGAACATTTACAGAATTGTATCCTATGTTTTAAATTTAACAGTGATAAAATGCAAAGTTAAGATATAAGTACATTTTCATTTTTGGGTGAACTATACATTTAATTCCACTATTATGACATTATATGACTCCCTAAATTCCAAGTCTCTTGAAGCTAGCCATATGGGAAGAACAATCTTGACCTCATAAAGGTTTTTACATAAAAAAACAAACATAATTTAGATCTAATAGACTATTTTCTGCCCTATTTTGAGCCCTTGTGAAGACACACAAATTGAATATTGTAGACTTTGATGTAAACTCCCACTGCTGTGATTGGCTAACAGTTTGGTGTCTTTAAAAATTACTCAAACGTCCTTTACATCAAAAGTCCAAATTGATGGCAGTGTCCTCCTCTACGTGTACATTTCATAGCCTACACCCTTAATAGAGGGACGATTCTGTGATTTAGGTTTAACATTCATAAATACTGAGTATATATAACGACTACATAATAACACTTTTACTAAATGTCCTAATGTTGAGAATCAGTTGGAAGGCATTAACTGATGACCTTTGTCTGTTTGTTGTAATTGCAGAGGTTGTCTGTAATGTGGAAAAATGATAGGAGTATGTAAAAGGAGTAGCAACATTTCCAAACTGAAACATCTATGTCTTTGACTACAATAACTTAAAAGAAATGGATTTCTATCCACAGAAAATGCACAATCCAGTCATAAAAAAGAATGAAATGTATAATGTGTGATCTTTTGTTCCCTAAATATATTTAATATGTGCTGAAAGTGCCAAGAAAAAGAATCCAGAAACATTTTAATACATAAAATCTCTAAATATTGTAAAACACTGATTTGACAAGGCTCAACCAGTGAGTGACATCTGATTATTGATAACAAAAACATTGTGTTGCCCTCTGAAACATTGCCATGTGTTTCCAAACAAAAACAATCTACAGGTCTGAAAACACTCCATTTTTTTATTATAACTGTATAATAAAAAAAAAGACATTGCAATGCTCAAATCAGCAAACCTATCCCATATATGTCCCAATGACAGATAGGAACCGCCTGCCATGGTTTAACATCCGAACAGTCCCATTACAGAAATCGAATCCTGACATTCACCCAAATGGTCTAACTCTGAAAGGCAGTGATTATGTTTGACGCAGGACATGAGAAGACGCAGTTGTGCGGTGTGACAGAGGCCTGCAGGGTGACACATGAAAGCCTCCTGTCAGTGCTTGAGCCACAACAGACCACCGTGACTGTTTAATGTCTGTATCAGTATCTGTCATCTCATTAATCTGACCATTAAATCACACGACAGCCTGATTACCGGCTGCATGAGAGCCATCAGCCCCGGGTCTGCACGTTGCATTGTGGAATTGTGGTAATTATCTTCTACTCCCCTGTCATTTGACTCCAACCCCTAAAGCAGAGCTTCCTGTGAAGCTAATATGTAGCATGTGCCACAGCCTCTCCCTCCAGCTGGGTTTATGTTGCAGATGCCTACGGTTAGTTTGAAAGAGAGCTGATGTTACCACGGCAGCCATTAATTCCCTTCAGCTTTACTATCATATCTTTAAGATCATAGCTGCTGTCAATCAATGAAGCATGTTTTGGGGCTGGTTTTCGCGAGTCTGTTCATGAACGGCAAGGCTGCACATGTCTGATATTCCTTGGAGAACCATGGGAAGAACCGCACAGGGCCAGCTGTGTGTTTTGCAACACTCCATAAACTATCAACATGTGTGGAAGAAGCTGGGCAGCTGTAGGTCCATGCGTAATAGACACAGAATTCTGTGCAGATTTTTAACTAAAGCAACTCACACGCTGCAAAAAATGCTTTTCTTACTTCGATTTTTTGTCAAGCAAAAAATATTGTCTTGTTTTAAGAAATAACATGCCAAAATTAAGTGAGTTTTTCCTTAAAACAAACAAAAAAATCTGCCAATGGGGTAAGCAAAATAATCTTTTAATGAGAAGTTTATAATTCTGTGCAGATTTTTTAACTAAAGCCATTCACAGTGCGCTTCCTAAGTGAAGTGGTCATTGTTATTCTTAATTCAGCTGTTATGATATTATAACATAAGTCACTTGAAACCATGCTATAGCCATGAAGAACAATGGGGTAATGTATATGAACGGAGACTACATTTTAAATAAGCCAGCACAGACGCTTCTGCTGAACTGTCGTGCCACTATAAACTCACCACATTAAAATCAATCATCTACACTGCCTGATTGAGATACAATATGAATACAACTCTCACAAGAAGCACTGCATTTAATTCCACTGTTACACGCCATGAATGGAAATTTATTGTGCCAAAGTATTTTCCATTGGTATTTTCCATATTTTCCACTCGTCTCCTGACGGTGCTTGTGTTTATATGGCCTTTCGTCTCGTTGTATGCTTTAAAAACTAAATGAATGCTATTTAATTAAATTACATTATCAATGCTGTAAAAGGAACCTTATGAAATTGAAAATAGTTACATAAACCTTTTACCAGAAGTTTATTGGTGGCTGAAATAGGGCTCTTTTAGGGATCTAAATAGGGATCTAGGCACATTTTAATCCTTAAATTTTTTTTCATATGTAAAGATATTTGTGTATTGCTGTGCATCCTGTGTGTATTAAGCAATGTGTAAGCATTTGGACCTGCATAGGTGCATAACTAACGTGCTCTGCGCTGGACTTTAGATCAGCTTTTAGTTGGTCAATGGTGCGATCTATTTCAGTTCCTTAAAATAGCAATGCACCAACAATGCGCCTTAACACACCTCCTTTTTAGACCAGCACACCCATAGTGCCGCAAATGGATTTGCTATTTAAACAACGTGACGCAAAACGTGAAAATTACTGTTGCGCTGGTCTGAAAATTCCAACAAATCGCACCATTCACGTCTTGTGCCTTATTGCGCCGGGTCTATGGTAGGGCCCATAGACTTGCATTGCATATAGTCTATTTAAAGCTTCATTTTGACCAAAATTATCCATTTAAAGTGGTCATGAACTGCATTTTTTTATATTTTGCTGTTCTCTGAGGTCCACTTGTAATATTATCAATGTTTTTAGATAAAAAAAATACTACTAAAAAAAAATCATAATTTAGAAGTAATAAGTTTTTTTTCTGCTGTTTTTAACCCCTCACCAAAAACACAGCATTTCAATATTTTAAACACCCATAGGTATGATTGCCTAGCAGTTTGACTCTTTTTTTTTTTTTATCTTTTATATCTTGTTATCTTTTATATGTGAAAAGATTAAGTATTTTTGGATTTTCCAGTTTAGTCCTGCTCAGTGACTTTGCTGACGGACAGTTCACATGTGAGGTTTGAAAACACAACATTTCATTGAGTAACCCAGATCTTGACCTATGCACATTTCACAAAGGTATTAATTAGGAAATGTTATGAAGGATTTTTTAATATCCTCTACAGTCAGAGGAGACAGTTTGGCAGGTCGTAGAAAGGATATACTTGAATGAGTGATGCCCTTGAGAAGGAATAACACGGATTGAATTCAACACATGGCTGCCGTCCAAAGGATATGAGACTTCTTTAAAGTTTTCATTTAGATGTATGCCTCCACACAGAAAAGGAAATTGCCCCACACAAAAGCTTCAAAACGATCATCTCTATCAGTTACAAAGCAAAGACACAGAACCACATTGAGATGTCAAAGTCCCTGTTTGTATTTGATATTAAGATGCATTTTCGTTAAACCAAATTAAGTGAATGACGCTATATGTGTAAACAACAGGGTCTGAGCATGTTCACTTTTGACCACTTCCAGAGGCAATGAAAACACATTAGATCCAATTGATTTCATAGTGTAAACACAAAAAGCACCTTCCCTTATGGTACTCTCTATTGTCAATGAATTTTTTTTATGGGAAAGTGCTAAAAACAATTATGGTTGTAACATTAATCTACAAAATGTACTAGTATCTTTTTTTAGATTATATTTCTTATTTATTAAATATCACCAATTCATTTAATACGAGTAGATATTAAACAGACACTAATACATATTTATTGCAAACTACTTTTATTATTACTTCTTGCACTTATTCCTTATATTGTAGTGGAATATTGTAGTACATTTCTCAATAGTGACTAGACTATTGCTATCAGTAAATATATAAAATTGTTGCTATTGACTTCTCTGGGGACCATTTGTTGATCAGTTATTCAGACATGTATTTCAATTGTACATATTTTAGATAATATTAGACACTGCTACTTTTTATTAGACATAATAATCTTTTGTAATTATCGCCAGTAAGAATGTGTATCTTACTAGATGCTTTTAAAAAATACATGCTTTTTATTGATTTTACGTGGAAAGCTGCTCTTCTGTTTTCAAAAGTCTGCATTTCAGTCAGTTGAAAACACTAAAACAGGGTCTTTAGCATTTTCAAAACATTCTGTTTTCACAGGTCGAAAATGCCAGAGTAGTGTGGACACCAGGTGTAAACATAACAAAACTTGTTAATACGTAACAAAAATGCTCTCGTGTAAAGTGAGCCTAATTAATATGTACTAGTATCTAATAAACAAATACTAATATAATAAGTACTACTTTCTTTTTCATAGGAACTTGTACAGTATCTAAGTAGTTTCTTTTAAATAGTACTTTAAAAAAAGAATATGCATTAGCTTAATGAAAAGCAGGAATACAGATACTGCACTCCAAAAAATATTTAGGCCTAACAAATAAGATTTAGGGGCTCAGTGGTTAGCCCACAGTCCAAAGACATGCGGTATAAGTGAATTGAATAAATAAATTGGCAGTAGTGTATGTGTATGTGTGTGTTCTTCTTATTAATTTAAAGCACACTGGATTTAATCTATTGTGTGGAGTATGAAGTTGGATCAATTTTGCCCCCAAATATTAAGTGAACCAATCTCATTGAATTAGGCTTTTTCTACAGCTAGATATATTTATACCATATTCAGATTTTTTAACTGATACATTTAACAGGAATCTGACACAAAAAAAAACGACTAATTAAAATCAAAAGGTTACAAACAGTTAATAATAAACTTCATTGTGATTCTTTTTTGAAACCAACACCAAAACAAGGTATTCTTACTTAATTTTGTTATGCCAAAACATGGAATTATTACTGAAATGGTAGTTGCCATCCAAATGCGCGTAGCATGCGTTTGTTCAGTCAGAAATACTCCTGCGTCACATTGAACACTCTTGTGAAAGTGATGTGGAGTGTGATGAAATAAGATGGAAGGATGTTGATGAAATCTGAACACAACTGGTCACAAGAGGTGCATTTGAATATGTTAATAAACAGCAGTGAGCTTGATGTTCAGATCTAAGACCAGGTGGAAACAGGGCCAAACATACTTTTAAGGAATGTTTTTCTGGAGTCGGCCTGAGCTAACAGCACACTATCAGGGTTTAGTATTCCTTCTTCCTTGCTGCACCACATGGGGCATCATGAAATGTTTTTCCTTAAAACCGCAGCTCTTTATGGAGCCATATCAAGATTTGTTTTGACTGTCCCATTGGATCAACAGAAAGAAAATCTTGGCTTTCATCTTGACGTTGCATTGTTCACGATTAGCTTCCTGCCCTTATGTTACTCCCAAGCAAAAGCCTGCCACGAGCTAAAACTTCCTGTCTTGAGACGTAATCCATCACGCAGATTTGAAACTAACTCTAGCATTTACAAAAGACGTTGCTTAAATTGGTGCACATGCAGCTTTTAAATGAGAGAATTCATATGTAGGTTAACATGC
Organism: Danio jaintianensis; assembly: GCA_903798115.1. NCBI lineage: Eukaryota > Metazoa > Chordata > Actinopteri > Cypriniformes > Danionidae > Danio > Danio jaintianensis. The sequence continues at coordinate 152,034 of CAIGQV010017973.1, read as the reverse complement.
AAACACAGACAGGCCGTTGATTTTTCTCTCGCCAAAACATAACAGTCTTTTTGTGTACTGGCTGTACTCCCCTTTTTTGATTTGCATGATCTGTTCACACCACAAATGAACACAAAAAACTGGCTGAATGAGTGCTAGGCATGCATGACAGGCTGTGTGGTAATGGAGAGAGCCACTGTTAGAGCGTAGAGACTGCCTGTGTGTGTGTGTGTGCGTGCGTGTGTGCGTGTGTGTGTGCGTGTGTGTGTCTGTGTAGAACTGCACATTGTGCATTTTTCGTCAGGCCTTCTGTTTCCACGTCTCAAGCCACTCAGGACAAACCCTGACCACCAGCATACCAAACGGAAACTTCCTGTCTGAGATTTTCCACCATTTGAGCCTAATATAGAACACCCTGGTAATTCAGATACGATTGTTTTTGGAGAAATCTATCTGATTGGACGAACCCCCACTGCCATTTGTTATCATTTAGATGCTAAAAGTCTTTCCCTTATGGTAGTCTTATTCCCTTAAGGCATTGCTCTATTCAGATTGGCACACATGTAGGAGCTCAACCAATGGCATCGTTTTTAGATAGGCTATTTTTTCCAGCCAGTTGTAAATAGGGGAGTTGGCAAGTGTCCAGAATTCGTTATACCACACCACACATACCACATTATGAAAACATACAATATGATGGTATTTCTATCATTTGAGAACTTGTGAGAACTTGTGTGTTGAAACCATAACCATAAACCGTGCTAAAAATACTGTAAATCCCCAACAGGCAACAATGTCACTATAACGACTATTTTTAGAAAGGAGAAGGAGAATCAGTTCATTATAATTTGCCATTGTGTGCATAATTTAGAATTAGTTAATCCTTTAAAAAGTAACTAATCTGATTGTTGGCATTTTAATGTGTAATAAAATCTAATTACGGGGCGGTGCGGTGGCGGAGTGGGTAGCGCTGTCGCCTCACAGCAAGAAGGTCGCTGGTTCGAGCCCTGGCTGGGTCAGTTGGCATTTCTGTGTGGAGTTTGCATGTTCCCCCTATGTTGGGGTGGGTTTCCTCTGGGTGCTCCGGTTTCCCCCACAAGTCCAAAGACATGCGCTATAGGTGAATTGTATGTGTGTGAATGAGAGTGTATGGGTGTTTCCCAGTGATGGGTTGCAGCTGGAAGGGCATCCGCTGCGTAAAACATATGCTGGATAAGTTGGCAGTTCATTTCGCTGTGGCGACCCCTGGTTAATAAAGGGACTAAGCAAAAAGAAAATAAATGAATGAATTTTTGGTATCTGAATACATAATCAAGATTGCATGTAATCAGTTCAAATAAACGACACTAACTAAATAACTGCACAGGACTAACATCATTATAGACAATATTTTATTATTGCTGAAATTACAGACTTTACTAGAGTTACCTGCATTTACCTATGCTAGTGTTGCTAAGAGGTTACTTGCTTTACATTTTCTATAGTGTTGCTAGGGTGTTGCTATGCAGTTCCTACAGTGTTTTGAGTGTATATAGAATGTTAAAGTCTGCATGAAATTAAAGTATGCAATGTTTATTTTGCTAGCACACATTGTTAGTCTTAAGGTGAACATTTAATCTGTGCAAGTTAATATACTGAAAAAAAACTGTTGTGTGGTTGTGTGAAATATGCTTAGCTACCCCTCTCCAACTGTCAGTTTGCTTCCTGTGAAAGATGGAGCAGCGCAAAAATAATAGCCTACCCCCTACTCATTCTGTTTCATTTGGAAATATGTCATCATACTGACATAAAAGTCTGCAGGAACTTTCAGTTTCAGAATTTTGAGTAGAGGACGGGACTTTCTTTTTGTGGATCATTTCCTAATAGCAAACTAACGGTAAAAGGGGTGTGGTTAATAACATTGTGTTTGAAGCAGTCACAATGACTTCAACAGAGTAGTACCGCCACTGTAAACATGGAAACAGATGGTTGGACTTTGAATGAAGATTACTAGTACAGTTTTTTTTCAGTGGATTAACTTGCACAAATGCATTGTTCACATAAAGGATAACAATGCGCACTAGCAAAATAATCATTGCGAATTTTAATCATTTAGGTAGTGTGCCTTACAAACTTCATTAAAAATTGTTCATTCATTCATTCATTTTCCTTTGGCTTAGTCCCTTTATTCATCAGGGGTCACCACAGGGGAATGAACCCCAGTACTGGGAAACACCCATGCACTCTCACATTCACACTTGTACACTACGGCCAATTTAGCTTATTCAATTCAGCTGTACTGCATGTCTTTGGACTGTGGGGGAAACCGGAGCACCCGGAGGAAACCCTCGCGAACACGAGGAGAACATGCAAACTCCACACAGAAACGCCAACTGACCCAGCAGGGGTGCGAATCAGGACCTTCTTGCTGTGAGGCAACAGTGCTAACCACTGAGCCACCGAACCGCCTATAGTTCATTCAAATAAAATAAAAAATAAAAGATTACTAAAATAAAATAAAATAATAGTGGTCTGCTTCTCACTCAAATCTACTTATTGCAACATATAAGGATCACCATTACCGATAAACAGTCCCAGCTTCATGTTCATTGTATTCTAAGGAGCAGCTTGGACATTCAGCAAATGCCTTATTTTAGTGTTTCACTGAGCTTTTTGGAACAACATGAGGAGAATGTGAGTCATGTGAATCTTTCATGACAGCATTCCCTCCAGAAAGCAATCTAGCACTCAAGAGCACCGAGTTCAAGCCAAACTGATTACATGACAAATCACATTATAAAAGACGGCCATTTCATGTGAATGAGCACAAAGTGATTCATATGAAAATCTATGACTTAGAAGCACGGAAGACAATGGACCTCATTCACTGCAGCAGTGTGAGATTTCACAATTCTCCAAATGTAAAATAATTATGAAATCCCACGAGAATGTACAGTATTGGTTTGCACAGTACAAATGGACAGTGTTCTGATTCTTGCATGTGTTTGTGTTTATTTGGGCTAACAGGGATTTGATGAAAGAGCCCCGGGGCAGAAGGAAGAGCTTTAATGAGTGGAGCAAAAGAACAGAGTGATGGATGACCTCATTTATTTGTGTGTTTGAAACACTGGACATTTCCTTCCTAAAGGCTGAACATCCTGGCTTCTCTCTCTTTCTTTTTTCTCTTTCTCACTCCCCATCATGTCTCAGACCCATAGTTCTTGCACACAGAAGAGGTCGCTCTGCTTGCAGCATTCATAATGTGACGTCTTTATTTCGCAGACACAGTTGCACGCATACCACAACGCAGCCAACACGGTTATTTCCGCCCATGCCAGGCTGACCGCTCCTTTCCTCCGTTACACTAGCAGCAGTGTGTGGAGAGGATCTGGCCAGTCTCAACAAATCAGCCTGAGAGGAATTCCCCTTTTACTCCCAAACATGGAAACACTGACAGTTGGACTTTAAACTGTAGCATTGTGTAACTATATTCTACTCCGACACAGCTAGCGAGAGTCAATGGTCACGATAAAAGATACACATGTGGGAAGCGCGTGTTATCAGTGAGATTATGATTCACAAAACTAACAATCCACATTGATGTGAGTGTACAGGAAAAAAAAAGTTCAACATTCTTTTCAGATTTGCAAGCTTATATCTCATAATAAGTCAGATGTAGGCCTGAAACAATATCTGATTTTCGTTGTACGATATATTGCACCAAAATGTATTGCAATAAACAATGTTATTGTCATTTTAATACCCTTTTATGCCACTTATTCTGTAATGCCAGCATGACAATATAATGCAAGAACACTCTTTCAAAGAACACGTTTTATTCTTTAAAAAAATTTGCCTAAACAAATAAATAGAAATAAATGGTAACAAAGAAGTGCAAGGTAAAATAACATGTTTAACAAAGTAATTTTAGCAGTTCATTCCGCTGTGGTGACCCCAGATTAAAAAAAGGGACTAAACTGAAAAGAAAATGAATGAATGAATAAGCAAAGTAATTTTAGACTTTTAAAGTGTCACAACAGTATCTATTAAAGTTGTTAGGGACCCACATAAAAATATATTATAGTAATTTAAAGTAAATACTATACTGATATCTCCAAGATGAGAGGACAGAGGCTGCGCTATCAGCTTGAATGTTGCTGAAATTGGTTTTTATGTATGAATACTAGTATCTTGAAAAATATTTAGTAAAATATTATGCACCATCATCATGAAAGAAATTATTAGAAAATACTTAAAATTATTATGTTTTAAAATGGGCGACACGGTGGCTCAGTGGTTAGCACTGTCGCCTCACAGTAAGAAGGTCACTGGTTCGAGTCCCGGCTGGGTCAGTTGGCATTTCTATGTGGAGTTTGCATGTTCTCACCAGGTTCGCGTGGGTTTCCCCCACAGTCCAAAGACATGCGCTATAAGTGAATTGAAGAAACTAAATTGTCCGTAGTGTATGTGTGTGAATGAGTGTGTATGAATGTTTCCCAGTACTGGGTTGCAGCTGGAAGGGCATCTGCTGTGTAAAACATATGCTGGAATAGTTGGCGGTTCATTCCGCTGTGGCGATCCCTGATGAATAAAGGGACTAAGCCGAAGAAAAAAATGAATGAATGAATGAATGTTAGAAATGGGTTGAAAAAAAAAAGTGTTTTTCTGTTAAACAGAAATTGGGAAAACATAAAAGAACTAAAATATAACAGGAGGGCTAATAATTCTGTATCACCAAAAAGGATTGAGCTCATGTCCATCTGTTGTGCGATAATCGATAAATTGATTACTGCGACAGGTCTAGTCAGAAGTGACAGAGAAACTTCCACATTTCTGAGAAAAACAATTCAGAGTATACATATTTGTAGTTTACTTATGGCAATTCGCAGTTCATGTCTTGCAATTACAAGTTTATATCTCACAATTTGCACTTTTTCCCAGAGGTGAGTTTTTGTCTTGCAATTCACTGTTTATATCTCATAATTGTAAGTTTTTGTCTTGGAATTCTAAGTCAAAGCTTGCAATTTTGAAAGTAAATCTTTCTATTTTGATGTATAACTCACAATTATAAATCACAATCACTAGTTTACATCTTGCAACTGTTGAGTTCATCTCCCAATTGCAAATTTATATATCAAAATTTTGAGTTCATATTAGGGCTGCACGATATTGAAAAAAACTGATATTGTGATATTTTATTTGTCTGCGACAAATATTGCGATATGAATACAGTTTTTTCACAAGATGGTTTGAATAGCTCTATTTGACAGTTTTCTGGGGAGTCTAACAGTATTCAGGTACAAAAATGTAATAATTATAATGCAAAAAATGCTTTTCTTACTTTGTTTTGTCGTGTTTCTAGTCCAAATATCTAAAAGATTTTAGATCAAGTAAAAATATTATTTTTCCTTAAAACAAGCTATTATCTGTTAATTATCAGTCAATGAGGTAAGTAAAATAATCTTGTTTACGCATGGAACGTTTGGACTAGAAACAAGACAAAACAAAGTAAGAAAAGCATTTTTTTGTATTATGATTATTACATTTACGTACCTGAATACAAAAGTAAGAAAAGTAAGAAATACTTTTTTTTTTTGGCATAAATCGTATCAATTATGTATAAATAAACAGAATAAATCTTTGTTACACCTCCAAACATAATCTTTTATTGTGCCCAAATGTTTTCAACTCTCTTGAAATGCTCAGTCACAGGCATTAAAAACGCATGCAAATGATAAACTTCACTATGGTTAAATTTTACTCTACAAACCACTCCTGGTCAACTAAAATTCAGAATCAACATTGCATGCCTTGCCATGTGATTATTGCAGATGTGCACATTGCGATATCGATGCTGAAACGATATATTGTGCAGCCCTAGTTCATATCTCACAATTCTGAATTGTTTTCTCAGAAATGCATTTTAAAATCGTATAAACATCTCTTGAGTTGTGTGTGGAAACAAAGTCAGAATTGTTTCTTAAGTCAAAGGGATAGTTCACCCAAAAAAAAGAAAATTATGTCAATTTGTTCCAAATCTTTAAGAGTTTCTTTCTTCCGTTGAACACAATAGAAGATATTTTGAAGATATGGTGTTAAAATGTAAACATTGACTTCTCTAGACACTGTGGAAGTCAGTGGTTACAGGTTTAACATTTTTCAAAATATATTCTCATGTTCAACAGAAGAAAGAAATTAAAAACTGGTTTGGAACAAGTGGAGGATTAGTAAATGAAGGCAGAATTTTCATATGGGTGAACTATCCCTTTAATAGCTCATCTCAATGTAAATGGAAAGTAATGGAAATTAAATGGGAGAATCTAAGAATGTCAAATTTCATAAAGGATCCCAACAATGGCCAAAATCTAGTCTAATTAATTATGGAATTTGGTATTAATATTCAAATTATTTATGCATTCTGCTAAAGTGCCATTACTGATTAAACGGTTAAATATGATTAAATGCTCTGCTTTCTGGATTTCCTAGTAATGACATAAGACTGTATTAATCAAATGTCTGTAATCTAACCTTACAGAGAAAATCTATTATCTAATTATTTTTGTGGATATCTAAATGAACAGAATCAAAAGCTTTACAAGATACGGCAGTGATCAAATGTCAAATTAATTATTGTACAGAATTATAATGAACCGAAAAAATCCTCAACTAAAACAGCTACAGTCTGAACCCCATTTTACCTTGAGTGCTACGCGAGGGTAAAAACGAGGTGCATGTTCTGTTGTGAAACTACAGTTCATCTTCAGTCTGTCTGTCAGTGCATAAAGTGCAGATTCAGGCTTTTTCATCTTTTTATAGCACACCAATTATAAAGCTGACAACAGCAGGGGAGCTGCTCAAGCTTGGTGGAGGGATTCTGGACAACTTTTGAAAGAGATTAGGAGTCTAAAAATAAAGCCCATCATCTAAGAGGAGAGCGAAGCAGAGCCAGGTGACTGAGCTGCCACTGCTTACTACTGCCAGAATGACATAACCAACAGCACAGTAACACGCTGAGATCACGCTCACTTCTGCTCATGAAGGACAAACTTGCACGACAGTTAACCCTACTTCTGCAGGAAGACCTACTTCTTTCTTAAAGGAACACTCCACCTTTTTTTACAAGTCATCTAGAGTTAAACAGATGAGTTTTACCATTTTTTAATCCATTTAGTCCATCTCCGGGTCTGGCTGGAGCACTTTTAGTTTAGCTTAGCATCTATCATTGAATCGGATTAGACCATTACCATCTCACTCCAAAATTTCAAAAATAGATAATTTTCCTATTTAAAAGGTTGACTCTTGTGTTGTTAGATCATGTACTAAGACTTAAAAAAAATTAAAAGTTGCTATCTTTTTTTAAAGGTCGATATGGCTAGGAACTATACTCTCATTCCGGCATAATAATCAAGGAATTTTCATGCTGTACCATGGCTCCAGCAGGCGCAATGATATTATGCAGTGTCTGAAAATAGTTTCCAGCTAGGTAACGAGGCAACAGCGCTGCATGATATTATTCAATGATGCATTGCGCATTCCACGTCATTTATGTTGTGCGGCAATAATTCGACCCTATTCGTGCATTTACAAACACTTTGTATGTATTTTTCTCATGCAAATACTTAATTCCCCATTTGGTGCGAACTCAGCATAAGTGTATTTTAGCATGTGGTTTCTAGGGTTTTACTATGTTTACTAGAGTGGTTTTAGTACTAGTAGGTGGTTGCTTGGTTATTAGAGTTAAGTTCCACACTGATAATACCTAGAATTAGGAAATAGTTCAAATCACTAAACACAAGTATGAGTAAAAGTAATAGTTATGTGAGCACTAATAAAATCACGGCCATCCGATAGCATTCATTCGTTCATTTTCCTTTAGCTTAGTCTCTATTTCAGAGGTCGCCACAGCGGAATGAACCGCCAACTATTCCAGCATATGTTTTACGCAGCGGATGCCCTTCCAGCCACAACCCAGTACTGGGAAACACCCATACACACTCATGTACATACACTACGGCCAATTTAGTTCATCCAATTCACCTATACCGCATGTCTTTGGACTGTGGGGGGAAACTGGAGCACCTGGAGGAAACCCACGCCAACACGGGGAGAACATGCAAACTCCACACAAAAATGCCAACTGGCCCAGCCAGGATTCGAACCAGCGACCTTCTTGCTGTGAGGTGACAGTGCTAACCACTGAGCCACCGTGCCGCCCCATCCCATAGCAATTGAATGATAAGCCTTTAGAAATAATGAAGTTCCATTCTATGTTATTTCCAGCTGTACAATCAATCTCACTCACTTTACAGAAGTTTGTATTCTCTGTCATGTTTTCTTTAGGGGAAATGGGGGATGGTCTGCACTGCAGGCCGTATATATAGCATTCCTTCTCATCAGACGGAAATACTCAGCATTTTCACCCATCACACTGCACACCCCAGAGCTGCTTAAGCCCTCTGAGTGTCCCAGTGCAGACCGACACTGTGACATGTCATGTGACAGACTGTCACCCCAAACCATTTCATCTGACATTAAAAAACAAACACATACACTGGAATACCCTTAGCAGCTGACTCTCTGATCATGTGTCAGGGCAGCGCTAGAGATTCTGCCGTTGCCCATGTTTGCTCAGCATGCCTCAACAGCACACCAGGGTCTTTACAGGGGAAAGCAAACACCTCAAAGTGACTGAATGCAAGCTATGAAGTGAGTGTGCATAATGCGGGCCATACCTAAAGTGACAGTTCACCCAAAAATTCAAACTTCAGTCAGTTCAAAGCAGCCTGACATAAAAAAGATATGTTGCCTGTTCTTTTTCCTGACATTACTCTTTTTCTATAAAATTAGTACCTACAGGTATGCGGCTTTCATGCTTTTAAGGGTACAAAAGTACTGAAAATGTAACAGCAGTCCATATGAATGCACCACTGTATTAAGTCGTGCAATTGCTATGTGTGAGGAACAGATTAAATGCAATATATGTGCATTATATTATTCAGAGTTCTTGGTCAGAATTTGTCTGAGTACTTGGTTCTTCATCTCAAAATTAATTCATGGTTAACCAAATCAGATTATGTTATACAGATTATGTTATGTTGTACTGTTATAGTCAGCATGAAACAGAAGTTATAATAGTTTGTTCTCCCCTACTGTGAAAAAAAGGATTTTTTGGGGGTGGGACTTGATTTTGTCCTTCAGTAATTGATTGGCTGTGGTTAGTTCTCAGGTGACTGGCATCTTTTTACAGACATCATTAAAGAAGTAATTTTGATTAAAGATTATGAAGACACATAATTATAATAAAAATAATAATAATGTGCTAAATTACACAGCTAACTTATTCATCCTTTGGCTTAGTCCCTTTATTCATCAGGGGTCGCCACAGCGGAATGAACCGCTAACTTATCCAGCGGATGCCCTTCCTGCTGCAATCCAGTACTGGGAAACACCCATGCACACTCATTCACACACATACACTATGGCCAATTTAGTTTATTTAATTCACCTATACCACATGTCTTTGGACTCTGGGGGAAACCGGAGCACCCGGAGGAAACCCACGCCAACATGGGGAGAACATGCAAACTCCACACAGAAATGCCAACTGACTCAGCCGGGACTTTAATCAGTGACCTCCTTGCTGTGAGGCGACAGTGCTATCCACTGAGCCACCATGTCACCCCACAGCTAACTTACTAACTAACAGCTAAATGAATTAGAATTCATACGGCAAAATTCCATAAAATGTATATTAGTCAATTTTGATTTCATGGTGACTTTAAAGGCACAATATGTAAGATTTGTTCAATAAAATATCCAAAAACCACTAGAACTGTTTTATATAATTTGCTGACTTATGTACTTTATCCCAAATGTTTTGAAAGATGTTGAAAGACCGTGTCCGGCTAATGAACACCACAACTCCCACAGGGCTCTAGAGTGCGACCAATTTGGTCACATGTGCGACCTAATTTCTCAATGGTGCGAGGTCGCGAAGTCGCTCACTCTCTGTTGAAATGAATGGTCGCTTGTCGCTTTGCCGCTGCGAGTCGCTCATAGTGTGAATGAGGCTTAAGTCACAATGACATCAAACTGGAACTGCCTCCATTTTCAGAGTGCAATACAAAAACGCCATTTAAAATGAATCCACTTTGGACTGCTTTTTCAAACAGATACGTTTTCGTTTCCTAAAAATGCTGTCTTAGTGTGGACGGAAGGCTGAAACTGAGAGAAAAATATGCGTTTTTAAGTGTGGCCTAAATGGACAAACTATTCCTTTAATTTTAGTTTAAAGTGACCAAGTACAAAGAATAAAAGCATGCCACATATTTATATCTAATCAAATACTGAAGACCAAACAATATGCAAACCGAACACATAATCATCTGCACTGAAAAACGCCCTTCTCTATCTACATCTCACGGTCCACAGCAGCACCGAATCTATGGCGTCATTAAGCCAGGACTGATTTAATGATCACAAGCAAATTACTCAGAAGTTCCATCAGCTGTCTCTCACTGTGATACAGAGGCTGAGGAATCACAACCTCCTCTGGTTTTATAAGACACGAGGCCTCGCACACCATATTGTTCAGTGACCTTTAGTGGCTCGCAGTATTGTGCAGAGGTACAGTTCAACAACACTTCCCTCCAGAAATAGCCTCATATATATTTAACAATCACTCTGGGGTTTTAAACAGTGGTAACAGACATGACTCCCTACATACATGCCACTCAACACTGCTTCATGCTGCTCAGCGTCACTTCAAAACCACACATAAATGTCACAACGCTTCAGTATTTCACATAAAACACTCCAGAGCACAACGGGAATTTGCATGAATTTATAAAGTCATGTTTTGATTTTATCATGGCACCTACAGGAGACAACACCCACATGTTGTTCTAAACCAGTTTTTAATGTACAAACAATTTGAATCTCTCGTTTTGTGTTTATTCAATTTAGTCCTGTTTTCTCTCGTCCTGTGTTTAGTTCCTGTTTTGTCGGTTTCTATCCTTATGAAAGTGAAACGGTTGTTTTGCCACATTGACCAAAGTTTAACTGTAAAACTGCAGCCATACAAATGGTAATCAAAGCACCAAAAACATTGTCAAAACAAACCCAGTTTACAAAGGGTCTTCAAAAACATCTAAAAACACTATATAAAATGTGGTTTTAATACAAATAAAGCCACAAAATTAACTAAGCCCATTGTTTAACCATGTTATTAATACAACTGTGGGTGCACAAATGTCAATCAATACTCCACAAAAACTACACTTTTCCTATAATGGTATATGGCAATTGTTTTGTAAACATATGCAATGCAAGACCAATAGTTCACTGTAAAAAAATGTTGGGTTCCACACAATTCCTCCATGTTGTGCCAAGACAAATTGATTAAGTTAAATTAATTGTTTTTACAAATGTAACAATTAAATTTTGGATTCAGCTCATTGTAAATTAATAGTTTGAACAAGCAGAAAAAAAAAAACATTTTTTTTTTTTTTTAAATGTGTTGCTGACATTACTCAGCATCTTTAAAAAGCACAAAAACATTCCTGTAGTCCACCATTGTTGTTTTGGTTGCCAAGTACTCTTGAATGCTCACTGAATAAGCTTGTTATGCTAATGGAGTCACTGTTTTCATTTAGTTTGATTGCGAATAAATACTCCTGTCTCAACCGTGACAAGAAGCCAATGAGCTCCAACATTTCTCAAAACATCCTTTTTTTTGGTTGTTTCACAGAAAGTAATGGAAGTGGAACGGAATAATGAATAGTAAATGATGAGAGACTTTCCTTTTAACTAGTTCTACAGTTTGCTTGTGTGTAGGTCTGCAAGAACTGCATGGGCGAATAATCAGGTTGATCAATTATTCAGCAAAGCAACATCCTTGAATAATTCACTACATTTTTCTTTTTTGGAGCATCTATAAACATGTCTCTCTGGCGACTAGCAGAGAGTGGTCAGAGAGTCTGAGAATATGTTTCTTCTTGAAACAGGAAACCACCCCCCC
>CAIGQV010017973.1:122148-139957 GCA_903798115.1 Danio jaintianensis | reverse complement strand
CCCCCCCCCCCCCCCCCCCCCCCCCCCAAAAACAAGTGCAAGAACTGCCAATCAAGGAAAGGTGCAGATCTACATTTACATTCATTCATACAAAACAGATTTTGAATCAGTTACCCTGAGGAGCATCATATGCAATTCATGTACAAATGCAAAAAAAAGAAAGAGGGAGTGTTTGTTTTTTTGTGTTATAGGAAGTGCCTTAGTATTTGGTTGAATAGTAAAGGTTTCAACCACTGGTTAAATCCAGAAACGTTCTTAATTTTTACTCAGGAAAAAATACTATTACGGTTTCAAAATATCTATCTTTTGTGTTCAACAGAAGAAGGAAACTAATAGGAGGTTTGGTATGAGTGAAGGGAGAGTAAACATTGAGTTCAAGTGAATTTCCCTTTTACTGTTCACAGAAGCGAAGTGTCTTCAGCTCTTTCTTGAAAATTGCGCTATTCATAGAAGGGTATTTGCCTTAAAATCACATGCCTTGAAACTTTTCAGATTTTTTTTTATTTACGTATGCCATTGCATTAATTGCCTTATCATTGGAAACACAGTTTAAGCCTAAAGTAAAGTTGAAAAAAGAACATTCTGATATCATGACAGAATAGCATTTGGTTTAACATGCATGTATGAACTTCACAAATATGTTGAACCTGACAATCATAGGCCTAATGTCAAAAATGTACATTTATGGCATTCAGTTTTTAATTTTGATTCATGTTTTTTTTTATTCTGAATCTGATATCATGTTGGCATTTTTTGTAATTACAAATGTATTTATTTTTATTATTATTCATTTTTAATTAGTTTTGTCTACCATGGTGGGATGTTGCAGGGTGGGTTCTAAATTTGTTAATTTTTTATATTTTTTTATATTGCTATTTCCTGAAGAAACAAAAAAAAATAATGATCATTTTCTCCAGCATGATCTGAAATTCATCCAACGAGCATATTTATCTGTTCAGAAGGAGGGAAGAACATCTGTCCATCTGTACACTGAAAAAAAATTATTCAGTGGATTTAAGGTAAGTGGTTGCAAACAATTTAGATGGGCTGAATTTAAACAAACAAATATAACTTAGTAATGTTCAACTTAATTTGTTTAAATTCAGCCCATATAAATTGTTTGCAACCACTTACCTTAAAAAAAAGTTGTTTTTTCAGTGTAGTGCATAATGTTTGTTTACTTTCAGTTTTAACCTTTCAATTTTCCAAAACAATGTCAGATTTTGGCCCCCATATACATATATACATTTACTAAATTGTTCTTTTAGTCAAATGACAAACTCTGTAAAAGTCTATTTAACCTATGCAAGTATAGCTCCAAGTCAAGATACTGCAATGCTTTGTCAAATGCACTGAACAATACATAGAGGAAATTGAAGATGCATGTTTTGCTTCTATTTCTGTGCTCCTCTAGTGGGTGTACCGGGCTGCAGAGTCTCTGAAGTGTGGATGAATATGAGCTCCACCCTCAGTTCCTGCTGCCGGCAGCCCAGTCTCTCAGACAATAAAGTCAAGCAGGAGGCTCCACTGTAAACACAACACCCCGCTACAATACACACTCTGATACTGCTTACTATAGTGTTTACACATTTGCGGAGTACATTAAAGAGACAGTGTGTTTATTACGCATTCAGGTTGTGACTGTCAAAAACTGAATATAAAATGCTCCTTTTAAACTGACTGATTACAAGTGCATTATATTGTAAGCTTGGAATTTACCACTATAAATGAAACAAAATATGTATATTCTTTTAACTGCATGCAGCATATTGTATTAAGGGATCACTGTAGGTCATACAGCAACAATGCAAGGCTTGTGAACAGAAGATATATGCGATGATCATACCTGAAACTACTCAGAGCAAGAACAATTGCATAATTTCTATGTAGCCAGCAGTAACTACAGTTAGTCATGCAGAGAAGGAAAACCATGAGAAAAGGTCTTATTCAATCAAGCATGACTGAAGAACATGGCTGTGTCCGAAATCGACTACTCGAGTAGGTACTACATTCGAATTTGAAATTATTACACAGCCATTGGAAAAGTACATTCTATATAGTATGAATGGAATTCTGATATACTACGTCTGCGTGACCTACCCGCGTCAGTTGTGTTGCTTCAATCCCATTCATGAATTATATTGTGTGGCATCATGGGATAGCGTTGCATCCATTGGGGTTATGTGGGAGTGACTTATGCTACATTTGACGCATGAAGTAAGATGCATTCATACCATTCATAGCTCTGCGAATAGATGCGTCTCACGGGAACCCTTTACCACAGTTTGTTTACCACAGAAGACAACGAACAAGAAAACTACTTGGCTTGGCGTTAATGTGTAACACAATATATTACTCTTATAACCAGTGTTGGGGGTAACGCATTACAAGTACTATACAAGTACGTAATAATAGTACTTATAACGCATTACTTTTAAAAAATAAGTAATAATATTTGAGTTACTTTTTTAAAAATGTAATGCGAGTTACTTTTTATTTTAATTATCTTTTAAAAAATAAATTGCTGAATTTAAATTACTGTAGTCACGTTGAATCCCACACGCAATGAGAGAATGCAGGAACAGACATAAAGGAAGATGGCAAAGCCTTACATATCTGCGAATGAAATATTCGAATTATTTTGAACACATGGAAGAAAAGGATTGGACAGTGATTTTACCTTTTATTAAGACAAAAAGTACAAAAGTAGCAAACACATTGCTTTAAACTTTCATCAATCTGTATATACTGCATGTACAGCTCTGAGGTCAGGAAGTTCTCTGAAGATAACATTATCCTACATTACTTTTTTGATGTGTTATTTTTTTTAAGGTAAATGAAGGTTATACAGTGCATTGTTAAATGCAGAGCTTCTCTATTTAAAAAAGAAAAGAAAAAAAACCCTGCAAGTTCTGAAAGAGATCGAGACTCAGCTAGGTCAGAAAAAGTAACGCAAAAGTAACGTAGCACATTACTTACCATAAAAAGTAAGTAACGCAACTAGTTACTTTTTTGGGGAGTAACTCAATATTGTAATGTATTACTTTCTAAAGTAACTTTCCTCAACACTGCTTATAATGCTGCGTACATGTGTCTATCTGCCTCATACATTGTATTCGTCCGCTGCGCATAACGTACATTCGGCTGACATGAGAAGTCAGTAATTGGAGTTTAAAATTGAAAATGTTTATATATTTCGATCACAAAAAGACACTGAACTGCTTCATAAGATATGTTAACCCCCTGGTGGCATGTGGGTTTGTTTTTGACGATGGATTCATGTGCTTTTGGAAGCTTCAATATAAAAGCCACTATCCTACACCATTTTACAGCATAGGAAAGCAAGATCTAATTTAAAAGTGTTCGTCTGACAGAAAAAAAATACACAGAAGAGGGCGAGTAAATAATGTGGTAATTTAGATTTTTGTGTGAACTATTCCTTTAAGTGTCATATTTATTTATTCATTATTCATTTATTTATTATTATTTATTATTAGACAGGTCTGAACCAACCCTGATGTCAGCACAAAAATCACAATCAGCAAATTATTAATTATTTTTATTATCAAAACAAATCCTGCAAAATATAATTTGTCATCAACTTTGCACACTCTTACTGCGCAATTTCCCTATAGAAGTGAAAGCTAACTCTCGCTTCAGATGTCAAAAGGATCAATAGAGTCAGCATTTCAGTTTGTGACAGGATTTTGACAAGACATTTGACCCCTTTTCATTCCTCTCTTGCTGTGCTGAGTTTCCTCTCAGGAGAGAAGCTTAACAAACAGTGAAAGCAGCCATATTTCAAGCGGCTCCCTGACAGTGAGGCTCCGAGCGGCATCTCCAACCTGCAAAACAAGTGACTGATTGTCTGCAGGAGGTCAGACGTTTTCCTGTTAAGTGAGCTAAGAGCAAACTCTCAGTCACAGCGTGCCCAAAAACATGTGATCCCCATCTAAATAGTTTCCAGCATGATATCAGCCTGAATCAGGCCACAGAAGCTCTTATTGTGCTCTTGGTTTGAGCCTGATGAGCATCAAGCAGAACAGAAGGTCAGCAGATGAACCCATCGCTGCATGGAAGAAAAAAACAAACAAAAAAAAAACATGCAGGAAAAGTTCATCCAGTAACTGCATTCGTTGTCCTAAAACCTAAACTAAACTAAACCACAAGCTACTAATAAAAAGTAATATTTTCTGCACGCTAAGAAAAATCTGTAAAAATATGCCCCAACGCATCATAGTATTACAAAGGAATTTATTTTATTTATTTGTTTTGTTTTTAAACTTAAAGGAAATGTAATAAAACATGTAAAATATAATTAACCTGTGATTCATGCACTTAAAAAAAATTGACATTTGCTGTTTGTTCAAACTACTTATTTAAAAAGAGCTGAAACAATACAATTCTTGAGTTTTTTGGGGGGACAACTTAATTGTTTTATTTTCAATCCACTTACATTTGTAAAAACGGTGACGCTTTATAATAACTACACACTACGAATCATCTATTAAGCATTAGCAAATAGTGAATTCATTATTTGTTAATCATTAACTCTACAATAATAGATGTTAGTAAGCAGTTTATAAATACAGCTACAAATGCTGTAATCTTGACTTATAAGCACATTTAAAATGTGCTTAACAATTGTACTTTCATACTTTGCTACGGATTAATTTTCCATGAGTAAATTAAGAAATCCCATTATTTTCAAATCATTTGTATTTAAGAGTAGTTGGGGGTTTTAAAGATCATTCAGAATTGTCATTTATAAGGGATTTATAATGCTTAAATAGTCCTCACTTTAGATTAGTTCACAAAACTGGATGAAGTTGAGTTAATAAAGCATTTATTACCATACAAATTAACTATTAATATATGCCTGAATAATAAGATATATAAATGTTAATTTGAATAGTTTATTAATCATTTACTTACGCATTCTGAATAATGTTTAAAAACCAGCAACTTCTCTCAAATAACTGGTTTGTAAATGATGCCATACTTAATTTAGTAATGAATAAATAATAATTAACAAAGTATGAAAATACAATCATTAAGCACATTATATATGTTCTTATAAGTCAAGAATAGAGCATTTGTATCTGCAGTTATAAACTGTTTACTAACATCTGTTAATGAATTAACTATTTGCTAATGCTTAATAAATGATTCATAGTAAAAACTAATAAGTTTACCTAATTTTTTAGGCTAAAAGTTTAATAAAAAGGTTATTTGTTTTAACTATTAAAAATGTCAATAGAAGACACATTCGACAACATCACAGTTGTAGAAGCAGAGATCAAGGCCCATAATGCAGTTCAAAACCACAAATAATAAAAACACCCCTGAATCACAAACTGTTAATTAATGGTTATTTTTCACAAAGTACTGACACATTTTCACCAAAGACAACCTACTTTTTTAAAAACATTTTTGTATTATTTCAGTGTGACAGGTCCTATATTTATATCTCTTTTTATACATGATTTATTTCAAATTGATTTATTATTATAAAATATAATTTCTCCGACAACATATCATGCAACAAAATTAGATTTTTCACTCAACTAATAAAACTAGAAAACAACCAAACATTGTTTGTTACGTTTGAAAAGCAGAATTTAACTAAACATTTTACTACAGGTTTAAACAAACAAATACTTTAGTTGTTTATAGCGCATTGTTGCGCTAAAAATACAGTGACAATTCTGGACTATATAAGAGTCTAAACTTGAGAGTTTATCTTATCTGTCTCCAAAAAAGCAACAAACCCTACAATAGTCCTCAAAGAACAGCAGAGATTCCGTCCCATCACATCCGGCTGGAGTGAGGTGAAGGTCAGGGGTCAGAGGTCAGCTTATTTGAGGAGCAGGGAAAAGGAAGTGCAGAGGAGAGTAGCTGGCGAGATCCAAATGGAGAAAGGAAATGCACTCATGTCTGCTACTCTTCTCTGCTTCCTTCAGCCACATTTACGGAAAAAACAGGATTCGTTTCTGATGTGTCACTGATAAGCCTTTGACACGCTTGTATGTGATGTTTTAAACAGCAGCCAAAATAAATCTTGTTCGCAGAATTTATACAATGTTTAGCATTGACTACTGTAAATTCGCAGGGGAAAATACCATTACATCACTTCCTGCTATAAAAAAAAAATCTCATGGACTAATTGTCCAAAAAAGTCCCAGTTTTCATAACTGAACTTGTTCCTTCTTACGCAATAAGTCATTCTAGGTACCACACAGTTCCTTCATGTTTTCCCAACACAAACCGATTAATTTAACTTAATTGTTTTTACAAATTTAAGAAAGCAGTTGGAACAAGCAGCAAAACATATTTTTTTGAGTCAGTGGTGGCTGAACTACACAAAATCAAGTATTTGATTAAAGTAAAATATTACTCTAGTAAAAGTATGAGGGTTGTCACGATACTGGAATTCGGTACCAATCGATACTGATACCACAAAAATAACCATAGATACAGAGACACTGGAGCGTTTTAAAGCCATGATTCATCACCGGATCGCTCATATGTCAGCTTATAGACAAATAGTCCCTGTATCTGTGTTTACACTCAGTAAACAGTGGAGAGTTCGGTAAACTGATGACCTTCACGGCCAATCACAGTCATTTCTGTTGAGCATGTGAACACAATGGCAAATCAGCGGTTTTTAGTCCTCAAATGTTCGCGGGAAATGGACGTTTTTAAACTTTCAGTACTGATTGGTACCTAATTCCAGTATCGTGACAACCCTAAAAAGTATCACTCCACTTTTCAATGTTTTGCTTAAATAAAAGTACTCATGCACATAACTATCACAAGTAAATAGTATTGTATAGATTTGGTAAATGCTTATATATAAAAAAGCATATTTCTGTTTAATACACACATAATTCAAGTGCAAATGATTAAAAGCTGACACATACAGTACCATATAGCTTAGTATATAAAATGAGTATACAAAATATGTTTGAATGTGTCTTACGAATATAAACATACAAAATAATAACCGATATCACACAGTATAAAATGTGATAACATTTTTAAAAGAATATTCAGACGCACTAGTTTTAGATCTAGTATGTGCTAGTACAGTAAATATTTCCTAGGGCAACTAACTGAAATAAGTTTGATGAATTAAAATTAAGAAATAATAAATAAAACCTAAAACTGGGCTTTTTCATGAAAACCACTGCTTCAGGACTATTTATTTCTGCCAACAAAATTGGACTTGGACATCTGCGATACACCTTTTCCACATTTGTAAATAATAACTAGCTTCTAGATTCTCCAACATACCATAGATAATCAGCAAGTGACATCTCTGGAAGTTTTTCACAAATTTAAAATCACTAAAGATTTCTACAATTGTACAGTGCAATTCAACATTTGTAACCAGGATCTCTTTTCTTTTCTTTTTTTTTTCCCATGAATTTACTTTCATGAATAATTATGACATGGATACATCATGGATTACTGTGGTCACATCTATCTACTGATTTATCTATCTTTGAAAAATACAAATAAAAAAGTAAAAACTAACTAAATAAAAGCTACTTTAGAAACTGAAACATTGCCACAATTGCAAAAAAACTAAATACATAAGGTAAACTGTAAAACGTTTATACTGTAGATACTAAAATAACATGTTAAAACCAAAATGAAGCTTCTATATCTGGATTAACAAGATTCCCTTGGGTTTAAACAGCTGCATTTTGAGTGATCTTCAGATAGGGCTGTTGGCCAGGTGGCCTGCTGAAGCAAGTTTTTTTTTTAAAAAGCAAAAAAAAAAGGAGGTGTTCGGGCTGGTTATGACTTTGTCTGCACGCCCTCACATGACTTCAGTTTTGCAGCGCTGCTCAAAGCCTCAAATACCAAATTTTGCCCATCACTTCACACTCATCTTTGTGCATGTACCTATAAACTGCTTTTGTGCATCATTTGTTGTGCATTTCTTTACGCTCTATCATATTTTTTGCAAAGCTCTTTGCACATCTGGCGTTTCTGGAATCCCCCCTCTCATTGATGGCAGAAATCATGGGAAAGGAAATGATCTTATCACCAGAGCCCATCCCTTGCATGTTGCAAATGCAAACAGCGATAAGTATATATGACTCCTGCGCAGGTGAAGCGCATTATGATGAAAATGAAACTCTGGGAAGCAGACAGCAGGGCTTGAAGGAGCAGATCTGGTTCTTGTGGTTTAGGCGGGCGGTCTAACCCGGGGCATAAGCATGTGGGTTGGTGATGACACGGTTTCACTGTCTGTTTAAATTCCACCACAGTGACAGTTGAAAAGGATCGTTCTCACCCTCATGTCGTTACAAACCTGTATGACATACTTTCTTAAGAATACAAAAGGATATCCTGGGCTCTTTTATGATAAATTGTTAGGGTAACAAGTACCCGCATTACACAAAAGCACAAGTAACAATAACAACAAACTACTGGAAGTATTCTGAAGCCATACATGCTTTATGTGAGGAATATGATACAATTTTTAATCCTCACAAAGTGATTGAGGAGGGAATCAGAGATGTCTTAAACAGACAAGCATATAGAATAAATCATTCTTTTATGCCTCTTAACAAAATATAATGTGTCCAGAATGTGTCTGTGAAGATTCAATACACAATACCTCTCTGATCATTTATTATACTATGCTGTAAATGTCCTTCAAATTGAAATGAGCCTCTACTCTCCACCCCTCTTTCCAACAGAAGGTGGAGCATTTACACTTTGTGCATTCAATACTCAGGCAAAAAATGAACAAAAATGCAAGCTTTGCCAGTTCATTCATTCATTTTCCTTCGGCTTAGACCCTTTATTCATCAGGGATCACCACAGCAGAATGAACCGCCAACTTATCCAGCATATGTTTTACACAGCGGATGCTCTTCCAGCTGCTACCCAGTACTGGGAAACATCCATACACACTCATTCACACTCAAACACTACGGCCAATTTAGTTTCTTCAATTCACCTATAGCGCATATCTTTGGACTGTGGGGGAAACCGGAGCACCCGGAGGAAACCCACGCAAACACAGGGAGAAAATGCAAACTGTACACAGAAATGCCAACTGACCCAGTCAGGACTCGAGCCAGCGACCTTCTTGCTGTGAGGCGACAGTGCTAACCATTGAGCCAGAGTGTCACTGCTTTGCCAGTTTAAATATGTTATTTCTACATGCGAACACACAAAGTGCACACTCAAATAAAGCAGACTGTCAGACAATGCAATGCTTGAATATTAAACTATATTCTGTCACTTCAAACGCAAAAGCCTTTTTTAATGCTAAAAGATCACAAATAACCCACACGTGCACATAATGTTGGTTATGTATGTGTATGTAAACAGCTTGGGTAGAAATCACGTGTATCAGTATATTAGATCCGTTGACTACAGTCACTTGAACATGAAGACAAAACACTATTAATGCAACTCAACCAGAAATTGTTACTTTGGGCAGAAATTATTTAAATGATAATTAGGTATATTCACATTCTGATGACTGAAAAGTATTATGTGACCATCAAAGTGATTTAATGATCTGTCACCACATCAGTTTCATCCTGTGTTTATAAGCTATAAAAAAGATCTTGCTGCCTTAAATTTTTTAGTTGAATCAAATGAACTTTTCTAGTCATCTCAACTTACATCAGTCAAACTGACTAAAAATATTAAGTTAACTGAGTTAATATTAAATTTTTTTTACAGTGTAGTAATAGTAAAATAGTAAACGCATTATTTATATTAAAAAAAATTTTATATGGTTGCTGAGACGTGGGCATGACATTGAAAAAGAAGATAAATGCAAGCTTGCACAGATGATTGATGATCTGTGATCATAAGATTGTGATGACTGATTAAACACTACAGGTTCAAAAAAGATCAAGCGTATGAATGGTTTGCAATAGAATCTATCACATGCTTTCTCAAGAAATGGTGAATTAACTGGAAATTCCCTGAAGGTTACCAAGCAACAATTACATTTTACATCTAGGCCTACAAAAGAGGAAGTGGAACCGAGCAGAATACATGGGTCCAAGTAAGCATGTGATTTTCCTGCGCAACAAACCCTTCTTGCAGAACACTGCATGAGCCAAATGTGGCACTTTTCCATTGCATGGTACGGCTCAGTAGGACTCACTTTTGTGGTGTTTTCTACAGTTTACAGTATCTAGTACCAGGTATTTTGTTTACTGGCACCTTGGTTGAAGGTGCCCAAGCCCAAATACTAAAATTTTATGTGTAAACCCGGCAGATCTGACTGATTGGCCAGAGAGAATTATCAATCCCTGGGTCACTGGATTAGCGACATGAGACACCAATGCCGCTAGATTAAAAAATATGTTCAGCAACAGTCACCATAGGATAATTTAAAATAAATGTCACATGCAAATTAAAATTGCTGTATCGTGGTCAGTACATGAGGTGCAGACATTCCTCTCATCTGTAGCCAAGAAGCAGATCAATCTAGAGCTGGATAAGGTGACCCGAAATTATGTCAAAGCAGTAGAATCTGTGAAGTAGAATTATGAAGGTATATCTAAAGCCCCACCCATTCGATACTAAATTCCAGTGAATTATCAAATGGGAATAGAATTAGCTATGATGGATATGGCGTGTCACAATATGCAAATATTATTGAATTATTTGCAACCAATAATTTAATCCCCTCAAAATAAAATAAAATAAATAATGATGTGTCAACTCCGATTGACCTAGATTTGCAACAAGGGTTAAATCACATTCACATTTGGGGGAGGAGTCCTACCTCCCCTAAACAGACATGGACAGTGTGATTATCTGTGCATTTCCCTGCTGTAATGTGAGAGGCTGCAGCTACATTTGGATGTTTGCAGCATCAAAACAGCAAGAAACTTTTCAAGTTCTATATAAAGCTTACTGTGAAGGACTCAGGTTCAATGTGGGTAACACATGGGTGTCAAAAGTGAGCAAGGTAAAGAAAAGTGAAAGTCACTTAAAGTCAAATTTGCAACTAAAGTGAAGTTAGCCTTGTAAAGTATGGTTTTACCCATACCTGAAATTGGTCCTCTGCACACCTCCCAGGACCAGGAATTGAACCTGCAAGTTTAACTCCCTAACCATTAGGCCACAACTGCCCCATGAGTCCATCATAATAATGATAACTAGGGCTGTATAATTAATTGAAATCCAGGGGGTTATATTAGATTCATAGCTCCCCACCGATGTCAAAAGCAAATCTACGCCCTTGTATAGCTTCCATTAATCCGGCCTCACTGTTACAGTCATAGAATACATTCATAGAGTCACTGTTACAGTCATAGAGTACAAAAAGTACATTTTTAGTCACCCACATTTGAGTGGTCTGAGCGAGTGGTTGCTTTCATTCACAAGTCAGAATCATTTCTGCTGCTTGTGTGAGAGCTCACGGTGGAGATCTAGGAGTGACCTTGAGCAGTCTTGACAACACAATTACAGTGGAGAGAAAAACACGTAGTTGGGTTAGGAGAGAGAGAACGAAAAGGAAAACAGAGAAGAAAAGCAGCAGGCCCCCACAGCCCTTACAAACTGGGAAAAACAGCAATTCCAAGCAGCCAAGCTCAGTTTCCTTCCTTCAGACCCACACACACACTGGAGCAGGAGCATGCGTGACACATACTAGCTAACCGTGGCTGTGGACAGACAAGAACAGAGCGAAATGCTCTAGTCAGCGCTCTACATGAGATTGAGCGTACCGTGATGAGTCTGCAGTTGTGCATGCCACGCTTGTGCAAGTGTGCGAGTGAAATTCTGGGCTGCATCCCAGAGCAGTGATCTAGCAGCTTTTAATATTGCTTTGTATTTAATCGTGATGCTTGCCGTTAAAATAGCAAATGCTCATTTGTTTTCTTTTTCCTGTTTTTGTCCCCCTAAAGATAAGGCCTTGTGTGGTGCATGCTTTTTTTAAACTGATTTCAACAGCGCTTGATGCACCTCCTGAATATTTGAAAGAGTTTACATCATTTGGTGAGCACAAAGCAATGCCAAGTTATGACTAATGGAAGGGAAAGCTGCCTGCATGGCATCCACATAGTTTCAAGCTAGGTATGACGAACGCCCAAAACAAAACCTCTGGTGACATATTTTTCAAAGTTTCTAGGGTAAAATCAATGGGAAAATGCTCTCTGAGAGCTAACTGTGGAAAGTGTGCGTCCACACTGACCTTACAGCAATCTTCCTGTCAGTTATTATTAGTCATCATGCATCCACCTACTCCCTAAAGGCCACAGAAGGCCAAGTCACACAGCGGTTCAAAACACGCCCTCAGTTTTGGATTTGAAGTCTAGACTCGTTTGATTCCGTCCAGACTGCACATGACTTCAAGTAGACAAACAGGGTTGGCAGCCTTCTCAGACTCATGCCACACTGTATGCTAAAGATAGAGAAGGGCAAGCTGGCCGACCTATTTAAAAACAGCCCTTCATCCTCACTGCAATAATATTAGCACACAGGCCTAACTACAGAAGACACGAAACAGCAGCACACGACTTGATATAAACTGCTGCCTGCTGGATTATGCAGTTAACAGTGATTTTCATTGCATTTGGTGTCTAAAATATCCAACAGTGAAGCAGAATTAAATCCACCAAATGCATGTGCTCACAGATAAAGGCAGGATGTGGCGGCTTGTGGAGCTGCTTGGAAAAAGCTATCTGCGAGGGCACAATAAGTTTTCAAAGAGATGACACAGCAGAACTTAAAACTGCATTCAAGTCCGCCTGGGACATTTATTGCTTACAAATTTGGAAATCATAAATATGCCAGAATGTACATTAAGGTTAGAGTAAAATTAGCTTGCTGGACTGCATATCTACATATACATACATATTTTCTTACACTGCATATCTTCCTCTTCACTTTCGATCGAAGACAGGAAGCTTTTTAGCACTAATGCAATAATATAAGGTACAAAGTAATGTTTGGTCACTAGTCTGTCTCCTCATGAACCAGCTCTGGATTAATCTGTATTCTTCATCATTAACCACAATGGCAGCTTATTTTGCTCAATCATAATTTACATTCACCACGATTCTCGGCTGCTTGCAAAGTCTGAGCTTCAAGATGGTATGAAACCCTGTCAGTTTTAAACACATATCTGGACTTCTTTAATCACTTTGTTTGCTAAACCCTGTTTGCAATGCTCAAAGCTCAAAATCCAATAACCAACTGCTGAAACATAAAACCAAGTCCTGTCCTGTACATTTGTTTTTTGATAATTCATCACATTTAGGCCCGATCCCAACTGGCACACTTCATGTTTACTTGTGGACACTTCATGTTTACTTGTGGACATTACAATGGAAACAATATGCATGTTTCCGTTAAGTCTACAAGACCGAAGGGTCTCCCATTCATCATTTTAGCTTTCAGAAGAATGCTTGCAAATGCCCTCTTTACAGCAACTATGCACCCTTGATGCACACTTCAGCCAAGAAGCAAGCTCTAAGCAGACTTGTACCTGGCAATCAAAGCACTGATAAGTCATGAAAGTGTGGACTAATAAGAAAACTGCATGGGATTTAGGTGCCATTTGGGATTGGGCCAGAGGTACATAACAATATGTAGGAAAAAGGACTATACTGTAAAGAAAGTATGCTGTTAATTGCATTCATGTACACTCAACTCACAATTTCTGTTTAATAATTTGCTGTTTAAACTTCAGTGCATTATCATACCTTGTGCATACTTTTGAAACAGTAATGAAAACGTGATAGAGAACTATAGGTGCAAATTGAGTGCTATGTACAGTCTTGGCCAAAAGTTTTGAGAATGACACAAATATTACTTTTCACAAAATTTGCTGCTAAACTGCTTTTAGATCTTTGTTTCAGTTGTTTCTGTGATGTACTGAAATATAATTACAAGCACTTCATACGTTTCAAAGGCTTTTGTGAACACGCGGTTAATGAGTTCTCTCATTGGCTTCGTGTTCTAGTCTCGTTTCATGTGACCACATGGCTTGTGTTGTTTCTTTGTGTCATGTGCTCTCCTGTCTATTGTCTAGTGAAGTTAAGCCAAACCGAGTCAAGTCAGTTTGTTGCTGTGTTTTTCCCCTCACAGGTTTTTTTTTTGTTTCTTTTATCAAATAAATTCCTTGGTTATTTGGATTAGGGTCCTCACCTCATCCTTCCCAACCACAAACCCTGACAGACTGGGCATGCTCTCAATCAATTTCTGGGCCAAATCCTGACTGATAGCAATACATTCTTTCATAATCACTTCTTGGAGTTTGTCAGAATTAGTGGGTTTTTGTTTGTCAACCCGCCTCTTGAGGATTGACCACAAGTTCTCAATGGGATTAAGATCTGGGGAGTTTCCAGGCCATGAACCCAAAATTTTTAAACGTTTTGGTCCCCGAGCCACTTAGATATCACTTTTGCCGTATGGCACGGTGCTCCATCGTGCTGGAAAATGCATTGTACTTCACCAAACTGTTGTTGGATTGTTGGAAGAAGTTGCTGTTGGAGGGTGTTTTGGTACCATTCTTTATTCATAGCTGTGTTTTTGGGCAAAATTGTGAGTGAGCCCACTCCCTTGAATGAGAAGCAACCCCACACATGAATGGTCTCAGGATGCTTTACTGTTGGCATGACACAGGACTGATGGTAGCGCTCACCTTTTCTTCTCCGGACAAGCCTTTTTCCAGATGCCCCAAACAATCGGAAAGGGGCTTCATCTGAGAATATGACTTTGCCCCAGTCCTCAGCAGTCCATTCGCCATACTTTTTGCAGAAGATCAATCTGTCCCTGATGTTTTTTTTGGACAGAAGTGGCTTCTTTGCTGCCCTTCTTGACACTAGGCCATCTTCCGCCTCACTGTGTGTGCAGATGCGCTCACACCTGCCTGCTGCCATTCCTGAGCAAGCTCTGCACTGGTGGCACTCCGATCCCGCAGCTGAATCCTCTTTAGGAGACGATCCTGGAGCTTGCTGGACTGTCTTGGACACCCTGAAGCCTTCTTAACAAGAATTGAACCTCTTTCCTTGAAGTTCTTGACGATCCTATAAATTGTTGATTTAGGTGCAATCTTAGTAGCCACAATATCCTTGCCTGTGAAGCCATTTTTATGCAATGCAATGATGGCTGCACGCGTTTCTTTGCAGGTCACCATGGTTAACAATGGAAGAACAATGATTTCAAGCATCACCCTCCTTTTAACATGTCAAGTCTGCCATTCTAACCCAATCAGCCTGACATAATGATCTCCAGCCCTGTGCTCGTCAACATTCTCACCTGAGTTAACAAGACGATTACTGAAATGATCTCAGCAGGTCCTTTAATGACAGCAAAGAAGGACTATGCAATTCATCTGATCCCTCTTCATAACATTCTGGAGTATATGCAAATTGCTATTATAAAAACTTAAGCAGCAACTTTTCCAATTTCCAATATTTATGTAATTCTCAAAACTTTTGGCCACGACTGTAGAACATTGTCACAATCAGTGGTGGAAAGAGAAATGAAAAAAATCATACACAAGTAAAATTATGTAGTGCAAGTTGAGTAAAGGCATTTGTTCTAACTCAAAGTTTAATTAAAAAGAAGTTCTCAAGAGTAGTAAGTAATACACTGTAAAAGTTATTGCACCTTATACACTGATAATTAAATAAAGTAACTTAGATCAGTGCCATTTTCTTTTAAGAGTGTTTCTACATGCAATTTACAGTTTAAGCTATTCAGGGACTATAAATTTAAAATGTGAGAACACATTCAATTAATATATGCACCTATAATAAGCAGGTTGATGCATTTACATGCCGAGCCAAATCTGTGTAACCTATGGAGAAGAATCTAGCTGTAACGATATGTTAATGCTTAGGTTATGTACTTTTAAACCCTGACTAACAAGTAGAAGTGTCCAGCAGTTGGCACCACAAACCAAGCTCGTGCAGCACTAATAGAGAACATGTAATTTGTGCGTGTATTTGAATACGTAACATTATGTAGTGCCTTAAAAGTTGTGCCTTAAAAGTTATTGTTTAAGGCCATCACACAGCAACTTTCATCTTCTCATCAGTGACATGAATTGCATTGTTTCTTGGTAATTGTATGTAATGATTTAATATCTTCTTTATATCCCCCCCTGCTTTACACCATTGGTCACAACCCAGTACTGTGACTTAAATGAGCTGACCTGATAAAGCCATACATTTCTTTAAGCAGAAATCTGTGTATATTTAATTTTAATCTAAATTTAGCCCACGAGTTGACTGGCCCACCAGGAAGCTGCCTCAATCCATCTGCCTGAGGTTCTCCACAGGCCTCTAAAGCAAAGAGGTTAAACGAAAAAATGCACACAAAATGAGGAAGACATATGCTTCATATGAAAAACATTACAATCTAAACTGAAAATCTCAACACAGTAGCTCTTAATGCAAAGTGTATGATAAGTACAATAACCCAGAATCTGAAATAAGATCTAGAAGCAGCTGTGAAAACAAAACAAAAAATGACAAATGCTCTCATGAACTATTACGGCTTCTAACAGGATGATTTGTAATCTTATTTGAGGGAAAACCAAACCCAATGCTAGACGCTACTGATCAAAGCCTTCCTGTGGAAACACCCACAACATTACCAAAGCCTTCCAAAATTACACACCTACACATCACCAGCACTGATTGTGCACTCAATACACCCTTATACCATCACATTTAGAAATCAATTCAGCTTTTTAAAGTCACGTTGATCGCTATGGAACCCTGTAGACACGGAATTACGCCTGTAACTGTGAACGGGGCAGGAAAAGGTGCCTCTACTGAATCTCAGGGTTCTAAAGAGCTACAACAGGCCTTCAGCTTTACATCATAGTTACAGAAAAATGTTTAACAGCATGCCAGAATCTGTCAGATGTAGAGAAACATTTTCAGACAATAAAACGCATGCAAATTCGAAGATCTGTTTGCACCCAGTAAAAACACATCTGACTGATACGGGGTAAAGCCTTTTTGATGACACATTATAAGATGAATGGAATGTGCTGAAATATTCAAGGTGTGAAATGATGCTGCGCATTGTTGCCTGGCAGTGCAGTTAGCAATACAGCACAGGCTCGATTAGCTTGCTATTCATGCAATCATCTATGCATTTCTGATTGTTTATTCACATAATGGCCATAATTATCTGTGTTTGCCTTTCGTGCTGCCACATTTATAACACACAAGCAGATATTTATGATAGCATTGTTTTTAGTAATTCAAATTTGAGAAAACAGCCAAAGAAAGTTCATCGCTACTTTGAGGTTATATTAATCAAGTCGGTGAAATCTCCTAAAGTGAAACCACATGGGATTATGCTATTGTTAGTACACTATATCTTCTGGCATAGAAATGCTATTTTCCATTATTATAGAAAGTAATTATTCCAGAAGGAGAATCCAAACGTGGACTGCAAGTGAAGTTTACTTACACTGTTCAATATGTTAATATATTTGATGATTACATTTTCTTAATATTACTTATACTTAATATGCTGCTAAAGAAAACGATTTTATTGTGTAGACCTTTTTGGTGAAGAGGGTGGTGTGCTGGTGGGATGCCTCATGAGCTCTGACACAATAAAAAATCAGTTCTCATATGGGCGCTTTTTGACTCACAAGGAAGTGGGACAAAACTAAATGTAATGTATTAATAATTGCTTGTTCTTGTTTATAGACAGAGGTAACATGAGATGTTGCTTGGTTCACATCTACATATATATACATATACATGCATGCAAATGTATATATATATATGTACATATATATATATATATATATATATATATATATATATATATATAT
>CAIGQV010017973.1:93221-122048 GCA_903798115.1 Danio jaintianensis | reverse complement strand
ATATATATATATATATATATATATATATATATATATATATATATATGACAAACAGACAACGGGAAACAGTCACACCTTTGCTGATCAGACCATGTTTACTGATAATATATGTGGTTTTAATAGCAACTGAAACTCACTGAGGTCACTAAGCTCTGTGCATTTTTAATGGCTGTAGCAGTTTCTACAACACGGCTTTCCGCATACATTTCCAAATATTTTTATCTATATTGACATGCAACCAAATAGCACATTAGAAACTAGACTGGTGGCTGAATTGGACTGTGAAGTCTTCATGTAAACACTTCAAATTATTCGACTGAGCTTGATCCAAATTATATTTTAATCAGACTGAAAAGGTAGTGTATATCTAAAATAATAAGTGTGTGTGTGTGTGTGTGTGTGTGTGTGTGTGTGTGTGTGTGTGTGTGTGTGTGTGTGTGTGTGTATATATAAATAAATAAAACATCTGAAAGCAAAAATATGACAATTTTTCTTAAGTGGCTTCAGAAGACTTTTGTACTGTCATGATGTGCTTTTACATACTTTGTACAGATGTTTACTTCACATTTACATGAATGCATTTGGAAAAGAACCCACAACCTAGCATTACTAGCGCCACACTCTACTTTTTGACCTATGGTAAGGTTTAAGTGACAGTGGCACATGTAAAGGAACTGTGAAATGTATAAGTTATTTAAAAAGAACTTTCAGGATGTGAAATCAGGTTGAATTGTTTAAACTTAAAATGACTCCCGATCGATTTGCCACTGCAATCCGCCGTCAGTGTCAAACACTCTCCTGTCATCTATTGTTCAAACAAACATGTCGGTCATGCCACCATTTGAGCCAATGTTGTTATTATATCCAGTCCAATTGGGTCATTACAATAAAAAGACTGTGATTTGGAATTACACAGTCCACTTTATGAAATAATTTCTCTCCCAGAAATGTCTTTTAATTGGTGAAGCTTTATAGAAAAGAAAACCGCATGTAATGAAAGTGATCCACTCCTGGCTAGACAGACCAACAGTCAGACAGACACACACCACCGTGTGACTCATTCACACATGATTATCTTCTCCATTACTTACAGCCGCCTGTGGCATCAACCTGCTCCAGAACTATCCTCCCATTGTCTGTTCCTCTACTGTGCCGACCTAGAGCCCAGTTGGAGCGCACCTGCGACACATAATGACGACAGCAGATCCAGGCCCTGCTTAATCTGGGTCGTTACATCACCATGAATGATGATCCCCTGAATGAGATAATGTTTCGAAAGCATTGCGAACACAAGCTGGAGTGGGACATGGCGATGGGCCAGGGACGCCTCACGCAACTGCATTCAGCAAAAAATTCAAAATAGAAGCTCTTGCTCTCCAAATAAAATAACTGCTTGTGTTCCATCTCTTGTATTTATGCATGCAAAACATCATCACCGATTATGTTTCACAGGGGTACAGAATTAGATGCAGGCCAGTAAATGGCTCTTCAAAACACATAAGCATGGCCTGAAGCGACACACACCCCCTTAAAAGGCTAGCATGCTAGCTGTGTTTCGGAACCGGGAAAATGCTGCGTTGCAAGATCTATGGTATACAGATACATCTCAATTTGTACTGCAGTCATTAAATATTCACTTAGTTGTGTCAACTGCTCCCCAGGAACTGGGTTAGATCATTAGATATGACATTATGGTGCTGTGGAAGCCTGTCAGAAACAAATGAAAATGCTAGCGGTGTATGAGGATCTCCCTTGGGCAAAAAAATATGTAAATAATGACAAAATATGAAGTGTATGAACCGTATTATTCATTCAAGATTACACTCTACAAAGGAAACAAATTAATTATTTAAAAATGCAAACATTCTCAATTGTCTCTCTGGATAACTAACAAACTGTAGAAAAAGAAATACCCCATACACACTGAGACGTTTATCTCTCATGCTTATTTCCAGCATTTTTCGACATACATGTCCAAATGATTTTCACTGGTGATGAGCCAAGTGAATGTTTAAATGACTTCCTAGTATTCAAGATGCTTAATGAAAAACAGAAGTACCCCAATACACAAGGTGGCGCTGCTCAATTAGACTAGCAGCTCCACATTCATCTTCTTCATCTTTAGAAATGTGTTCGGCTAAACCATTTTGTGCTTGAGTGCCACTAAGTCATGTTTTATGTTAACTTCAGAAGCTCAATGTACGTACACAAAAGCACCAATCTCAATTTTGAACGTGGTGCATGAAACCAAACCATTACTGCCATTTGTTTAGGTATGAGGCGTTAAACATCATCGATAATCATGCACAATAATCGTCCCAGTGTGCACAAGTCTTTTGGATGCGTTCACATTTGGCTTTAATAAATCAAACTCTGCAGTGATTGCTCTGTAAGCACGGTTCATTTGACTGCGTGGAAATGCAATATCTGGTGCACACCAAACAAGGGGACTGTATACCACTGAAAGATGGGTCTCTTTCTACTAACATATGAGTGAAGTTTGAATAAAATAAGAATGCAACGTGGACCAAAGACATCTGAACAACACTGGCCACTACAGATCACAAGCAACATCAGAAGTGGATTTCTTTTCAGAAGATGTTTGTGTGACTGATGAATTCTTGATGCCGTTTCAACCCTTTAAAAGGAACTCTTAAATTTTCCTCTTCATACTACAGCATTGATTTCATCAAACATTTAACCAAAGTCGTGTTTTTATTTTTATTCCCTCAAACCACAAAATACAAATAAATAAATGATAAACCAACATCAACCTTTCAATTGAAATTACTACGGTTTTTTTTTTGTCATTTATTGTCTATTTTTAAATACTTAAAGTTTTGTGCGTGGGACGGTTTTACCAGAAAAGAGCAACGCAGATGAGAGCAGCACGTGTACGCCACAGTTCAAACACAGGTAATCAACAATCAGCCGATAAAAATCACCGAGGAGGCGGAGCATGATTAACCGTCCCGCTGACGTCATCACATCACCGTTGAAATAACTAGCTAAGTGACTTGCTATTACTCAAGTATTTACAGAAAACACTGTCGCTGTAATTTTAGCTTATATAGCGCTCCATATGGATTTCCATGCTCTCTGTCGGCAAATGAAGCGTCTGACAGACATATAAGCCAGCAAAACCACCGGGAGGTTTGTAATAACACTGGACACGGCGATGAAGCATATGTTATATCAAGTACACCGGAGCGCATATATGAAGGCTGAGGTCGTAAACGCGGAACATCACACGCGCCTCCACGACATGCCAACGTCTCGTGACTAAAATAAGTTAAATTTCTGGTATTTAAGCTTTGCACGTCCTTTAAATAATTTAGTGTTTACACCAACAACACAATGAATGTATATTCTTTGAAATTGTGTAAAAGATCCATCGTTCTGATCTCACGACGCACCGGTGTTGCATTGGCGTTACGTTACGTACATTTACCTACACAGAGACTGAAAACGAAACGTACAGCAAAATTGATCACCTACCCTTACTCGATTCTCAAGCACTTCGTGAAGGGGGAAAACGATCAGCTGAAATCTCCAGTTCCCTGTGAAAAAATCGAGGGTGTGTATATTTATTTCATTTTGTCCAACGTTAAAGCGGCGCAAGAGAATAACTAGCTGCAGATGTCAAAGTCTCTCCGTCTTGAGGCTCTCGGTGATAACATCCAATGTTAAGACATTGCAGAGCAGTTCATATGATTGTCCCCACGCAGAAGCGAGTACATTCCCACGCGCGCACGACACACACACACACACACACACACACACACAGAAGAAGCGATCGGCTCGGGTAAGTTTAGTTGTGGTCTGCCGGTAATTCAGTTTCACAGACACAGAGCCCCGCCCGTGTCGACCGAGAGTCGGTCAAGTGCGTGGCCGATTGGTGCGCGTACACACACTGGGAGGCGCAGAGACTTGTACAGTGTGTGTGTTTGTGCGTGTGTGTGTGCTGCCATGCCCATGACTAAGCAGGCAAGTCTTCAGCGTGCTTGGTAAAACACAAGACACCAGAGTTTGTGTTAAAGACTGTTATTACAGTATGAAACTAGTTGTTTGATTGCTGTATGGGGTTAATATTAACAGACAGACAGATGTGTTGACTGCGGTTGTTATAGAAATGTGTTTTGATAAGGGGGGTGTGGACGAGCACGTGATCAGAAGTTCAGACTTCATGTCACAATCCTTTCGTTTTTCTTTTCTTAAAGAAGATTTTATTCTTAATGAAATATTCCCATACTACTCAAACTATTTCAGCAGTGTACAGTAGATAAATCAATAAAAATCATTAACTGGTTTTAGTCAAACGTGTCCAAATTTGTTCAATCAGCATTCCAGAGGTCTTTCAACACTTCCTGGTTTATTGTCATTAACCTCCACTTTTAAAGTTGGGAATGAAATCAAAATGTATTCATTTTATTTTTATATAGTAGTGCTTGTTATAAAACAATGTATCTGTGCACTTGATTGTTTTGTAAAAAAAATATTTTCCCTCAGAATCTTAAATTAAATATCATAACCTTTCCCCCCCACCTCTAAATGGCATTTATTCACTTCTGGTCACATGGAATGCCTTTAGAGCAGGTCTCGTTTCTGCTCTGCCTTCATCCATTTGTCAATCTTCTTTCATTTTGTTTGCAATGCCCATCTTCCAACAATTAGGGTGCGAACTACGGGGGAGCTAGAGGGAGCTCGACTCGCCTAATTAAGGCATGGTCTCCCCTAAAAACATGATTTGTGAAATTTTGGGAGGGTCTTAAAAAATATTGACAATGTGTTACAATGTCCATATGATATGCTTCAAACCAATAATAAGATCTGCATTTAAAAGATATGAGCATTCAAAATTTGTAGTCTCCTACTTCTGCCAATATGGACTTTTATGACATCATTATGTACCTCAGCTTCTCATCAGATCTTCTAATCTTTTTCTTTTTTTTTACGTGGTTTCACTGTTTGTCCACATGAAAACGCAGTGTCAGGATGTCTGAAACCAATACTCTCTGAAACCTCTGGCCAGGGTGAAGATCTCCCAAAACTCTGGGTTCAGTGTGGTCTTGTGGACGCTACAACTGGTGTTTTCGCCTTGTGATGTTAGCGTGTGCATTGTTTTCTCTATTGTGATTGGCCAACAGGGCTGGGTTCACACCAAACACATTAGATACAAATGATGCAAAAGATCATCATTTTTGGATCCATTCTGATGTCAGTTCCTGTAAAGCAGAGATGTTATTAATTTTGGCCACAGGTTCCTCCTTAGAGTGCAGAGTTCAAACTCAACACAAAGA
Organism: Danio jaintianensis; assembly: GCA_903798115.1. NCBI lineage: Eukaryota > Metazoa > Chordata > Actinopteri > Cypriniformes > Danionidae > Danio > Danio jaintianensis. Next base: position 116,748 of record CAIGQV010017973.1, on the reverse strand, counting down.
GACTACACTGACATGCACAGCATTCCTTTTACTCATTTGACATTGTTGAGATTCTTCCCGTATTTGCCTTCAGGGACTTTCCAGAGTGGCTGCAAGGCTTGCGTGTGCAGTCATCCTCATGGCCTTATGACCTGATTGTCTGTCCACATAAAATCATGACCGAAAAGAGAAAATAATCTAATTGTAAATGACATTTCAAATATGTATTTTGCCAGCATTTATATTTAGGAAGATAAAAACATTTAGAATTGTGTATTTATTATTGTTTTGCAAACAAACGAACAAGACCAGATTTCCTTGCATTGTAGTGCTTTTATAAGTACAATTTTAATTCCACACGTAATAAATTTAATGGGGCGACATGGTGGCTCAGTGGTTAGCACTGTCGCCTCACAGCAAGAAGGTTGCTGGTTCGAGTCCCGGCTGGGCCAGTTGGCATTTCTGTGTGGAGTTTGCATGTTCTCCCCATGTTCAGGTGGTTTTCCCCCGGGTGCTCTGGTTTCCCCCACAGTCCAAAGACATGCGCTATAGGTGAATTGAATAAACTAAATTGGCCATAGTGTATGTGTGTGAATGAGTGAGCATGGATGTTTCCCAGTACTGGGTTGCAGCTGGAAGGGCATCCGCTGTGTAAAACATATGCTGGATAAGTTGGCGGTTCATTCCACTGTGGCGACCCCTGATGAATAAAGGGACTAAGCCAAAGGAAAATTAATGAATTAATAAATTTAATAAAATAATAGCATTGTTTTCCAGCATGAGAAGTTTCTTATCTGTTTTCTGTGCAATATAGTATTCATAGGAAGCCGTTGAGTGGAAAGATTTATGTGCTGACAGGCTTTTACATGGTGATGACAAGTGCACGATCCAGGTAGGTTTCTCAGGATATTGCAGTTTGGCATGAGCTTTAATTCCGCTCTTGGCCATAGAAGATTTTCTTTAAGACTTTGTCTTTTTCTGCCAGATTGTGTCTTGATGTTACCGGTATCATTGAGTTTATTGACAAACACTAAACCTTAGAGGAACTATAGATTTAAGCCCTTTACACCAGGTATTACAAAGGGTTTTGGTTTATCAGATTATAAGTGCCACAGAATTACTTACTATTTACAGAATTAACTACATTTTGTTTTGGATCTTGTAGTATAAAAAAGACGACTATCCATTCTCTCAGCATGGAAAAGCATTCTGCTAAACATATCCTTTATGTTTTTGAGAGACTAATGGTGAATCATCATTCTTGGGTGAAATAAGCATTTTAGAACAAAAATAGCCCAGACAAAACCCAAATATGTGAGCCCAACACTGCTCATTGTAATGTATGAGACTCACGGGGAACCACTAATTGCTCTACCATGGACCAGTAGTAACGAATAGATTCTAAAATACTCCTATGGGTCACAGAAGAGGCCGAGGGCAGGACACGGCCTCCGATTAGACTGCGCTGTATTGAAGCTGGGAGAGCACTCAGGCTTTGCTGAAACCCCATCAATCAGTCCCAGATAAAAGACCTGAGCACAAGACCTGTGTTCAACAGAGTCAGATGAGCCATAAAAGATTTTCTCTGGTGTTAACCATCCAGAAAACTGCTGAAGCAAATCTCAGTTCGGAAGAGGTTATGGGTTACTGAGGGCAAAAAGAAAGAAGATATGGGAAACATGAACTTGATATTCTTCGGACATCTACATTCAGAGATTAAAAAGAAGGATTATGCGTGAGATAAATTGTTAGTCAGAAAATAGTCTGACTAAATCAGGCAGTAGCAAAATTGAATTGTCAAATGCATACAAGCCGCCTTTTTGGCAAATTCCTGTAAGGGAAAAAATAAAATGAGTTAGGATACATGTAATTCGAATACTAGCTATCCAGACTGTTTATTCCCTCTGTTCCTGAAATTCAAAAACTCAAGTTGGATCAGATTTGACTTTTTTTTTATGACATTGGCCTTGCAGGGTCATTTAAAATTTCTGTGATTCTGTGATGTTTTCTCCATTAAATAAAAAAAACCTATGAATTAAGCTTATGTTTTTGGTAGTTTCCATTAGCACTAGATGCGGTCTAGCCAATTACGTCATCATTAGATTACAGGTATAAAATTGGAGTAAACATCTGTATGTGGAATGAAACAGGCTTTATCCAAGATTCTTGTGCATCTGGTGAATTCATCTTATGTGTGGGTTATTTGGTTTTATTAAAAAAAATAGCATGCTGAATGAACTCCACTTCAGTGTCAGTCTCCAGTTTCAACATCTCTGCTCTCTGTTTACTAATTAATTTAATAAGCAATTAACATGCAGCCAAATGTAATTCACAGATTATTTCTCACATTATTTATCATATTTTGCATCTGCAAAACACTCATTGCAGATTTCTATGCATCTGAAAGGTGTGTTCACACTTGTACTTCAGTTCGTTTGGTCTGGCCCAAAAAAGAAAATGCTAGTGCTAGTTCAGTTAGTGCTCACACTGTCAAATAAATAGCAAAAAAGAAGCTTTTGCAATATATGAAAGACTAAAACGGGCAACACTGTGCCTCAGTGGTTAGCACTGTCGCCTTACAGCAAGATAGTCGCTGGTTCGAGCCCCGGCTGGGTCAGTTGGCATTTCTGTATGGAGTTTTCATCCGGGTGCTCCGGTTTCCCCCACAGTCCAAAGACATGCACTATAGGTGAATTGAATAAACTGAATTGGCCGTAGTGTGTGTATGGATGTTTTCCAGTATTGGGTTGCAGCTGGAAGGGCATCCGATGTGTAAAACATATGCTGGATAAGTTGGCGGTTCATTCTGCTGTGGCGACCCCTGATGAGTAAAAGGACTAAGACGAAGGAAAATGAATGAATGAAGGACTAAAACATACCTGTTGTATACATGTGATTAGTATTGTTTTTATTAGCTTAGAACTCATGAAAAGCTAACAAAAGGTGAAAAGTCAGAATTACTTGATCACACACACGAAAGTTCTGCAGCAAAGAAATATGTTTCTGATGCCTGTAATGAACCGTAATAGGCAGAATCACCACTATGAAACCTAAAAAGCAGGTATGATGGAGGATTTTGTTTTTTTGTTATATCCTATGTGCTGATTTTTGTTTGCGCAGACAGTTGGATTCAGAATAATTTTCCCATTTTGTTTGTTGTGCACCAAGGTGTGAAAGGCAACTTTCACACCTATTTAATTGAACCACACTAACAGAGCAAATAAATAAATAAATGGTGATTTAACTAAGCAGATGCGTATGGTCAGTATTAGCCTCGTTTGACACATAATCGTCAAATGAAATCATTAAACTTCAATAATTTATTTTCAATCTGCAAAGAAGCTAATGTTTTTTACTGTCTGTCGATACTTTAATTTTGGTTTTAGATTAGACTACACTAACAATACACAAAACGGATCTGTGAGTATAAGAAGGCTAAAGGATAAATTGTTTACTGCAGTATCCTGTGAGTCTGTTTTTTCCTCATGTGTCAGGCTGCACTGCAGTCCCTCCGAGAATCTCTGCTGATGCAACAGCCTCTGGTCCACTTCAGTCACATGATTCTTCCATCACACTCCACCACCATCAAACCATGTCATTACGGTAAAGCTGCAATCACACACAAGAACAGCCGTTTACATTCCACACTCACCAGTTTGTCTAACCAAACCTCATAATTCACATTTTAAAAAAATTAGCTCATCGTGAATGCCCAGCAAACCTATATATCTGTCGAACAAGCAAATTATGTATAGTTTTATAATGAATGGATATTTTCATCCATATAGTTAAAGTTTGTGCATGGAATTCAAAAGGTTTCCTTGTGGATTTCACTGATTTTCATTGCATAGAAGCAATGCATACAGATTTATGATGTGGGTGAGTAAATGTTGACATTTTTCATTTTTAACCTGGGGCATATAAAAACCTATTAACACCACTGTGAGATTCAGACAGCAGGTTAAAGATTGAAGTGGGGGAAACATGTCAGTTAAACAGACCTCCTATTCCCGAGACAGATAAGCACAGGATCGGTAAAGTCCAGACATCTCTGTCTTCCTGCTTAATTGTGGCTGTCTAAAGACTGCTGTCAAGGAGGCTGTTATCAGAAGCATAACACAGAAGAGAGGGGTCTTTTGTGTCAGTGCACATACTGTGGTCAGTCGATATAGTGGTTAAATAGTCTTTTGCAGCCACATGTCAGGAGAGGCCCGGAGAAGAAAATGAATTTCGTTCAGCCTCTGAAATAAAACAATTCGGTCATTATTTATAGGGGCTTTTGCAACGGATAGTTACAGGAACTCAGTCAGAGGAACTAGCCACCAGGCCGGCTGTCCAATAAATAAGTTTTCACAAAACATGAAATAACCAATAAAATTTTGTGACGCAAATGGGGAATTTCTGAATCTTAATGCATATTTAAAGCCACAATATGTCAATTTTTTTTTTATTTCAAATATCCAAAAACCACTTGAAGAGTGTTATATATTTTGCCGACTTATGTACTTTATCCCAAATGTTTCGAAGACTGTTCAAATACAGAGAAATAAGCAGTTTTTGTGGCATGGACTGTTGCCTGTATCGGTATTTCAAAATTTGAGTGACAATGCACTGTGACATTGAGACGTGATCAATATTCTGACAATGAGATCATATGAAGTGCCGCTATAAAGTAAAAAAAAAGATTGCTAAACAGATTGGAGACCAATGCTTTATCGCAATTATGAACATGATTTCTGCAGGAGTGCCATAGGATGCAATTGATACCACAACTCACATGATTCCACACTCAGTCACCACACCATCAAACTACACCTTTGTTTATTGTTAATGCACGCCCTCTAGTGGCAAAAATGACATGCTGTGCATTTAAAGGGATAGTTTCGCTGTGTTGACCCCTGATAAACTAATCCAAAGAATAGTGAATAAACTATATGGAAAAGAGAGGAGCTCCACAATAGGTCTAGTTTGAGGGAAATAAACATAGAATTTACATATTTGAACTTTGAACTGTTTAAAGCAGAAGAACAGGCATCAGAGACAAGACTGGTCATGTTCACCTCATATCTCTTCACTTAATGTTTGACCCCACATTCCTGCAATAGCTTTCACCTTCTCTGCCATTAGGAGCCTCCCACTGATGAATGAATAAGCATGAGCATGTTTGCCAGCTGTTCGGCTTGAGAAGAAAAACACCCTCAGAGTATCCACAGTTATCCTGCCTCTCCCTACCGCAGAGCCGTCCCACACCTGACGCCTTCCCACACTTTACCGCCAGGGTCCCTTAAAACATTAATAAGCTTTAAATTACTACAGCTCTAATTAAAGAAATTGAGTTTGACCGGGGAGGGATATTTCCCTAGAGGGACCTTTCATCTTGCTTCCAGGCTTTCAGAAGAGAGCACTGCCAAGTACAGTTATCCCACAATGCCAGGTGGTGAGAGTGAGAAAGAATAAACACTATCTTTTGGCAAGATGACCTGAAACAAAGCAGGATTATTACGGCTATTAAGTAATTTTGCCTCCTGTTTCTTACAGCCCAATGGAAATCTATACAGATGGCTGCAAACAAAAGCAGAATTGAAAGAAAACACTGAGTCTGCCTGTGGAAGTTTTCACACTTTTAATCTTAAAAGCCCCATAAATTTCACACCCACTCCATTAATGTGGAGAGCAGACTCTCATCAGTTTGTGTGGACTTCACAAAGAAAAGATTCTAACTCAAAGGTGAATTGTGCCAAATTTACACCACTTGCATCTCCTAGTGGGTTTGCAGTACATTTTTTGTTGCATGTAGGCTTCCCCTAAGCTCCTATTTCAGTGAAGAAAACATAATGTTGGTATGTTTTCCCTCATTGGCATATTTATCTTTGTATGTTTGAAATAACAGGACTGCTCAATATATAACAATTATTATCATTTTGCAAATTGCAAAGCCACTATGATACAGTATTATTTCAAACTAGCTAAGAAATATTTTTGTTTACCAGAGTGTTATTGATACCATGTTTTCAGTCAAATATCCCTATTACCATGCTGAGAAAAATGTTTTATTGTTTGTTTACATTTAAAGACAATTCTGAGGAAAAATAAATCAATTCCGAGACAAGACAACTGTTACAAATTGAGAAAAATAAACTTGCAGATGTGAGATAGAATTAGAAGATCTTAACTTATTTTTAGTATTATGAGATAAAATAAAAAAAAGTCAGAATTGTAAGAATAAATAAAAATAAGAATTTTGAGGGACAATGTTATATTGAGATATGAGCTATTAATTTTGAGGGGGGAAAAAAAATATTAATTCAAGATTCTGATAAGCATAAATGCTGGTTTTATTCTGAGATGGAAACAAACTTCTATAGATTCAGCAGGCCAAATTTGGTAATCCCAATAGGTGCCAGTGCAATGGACTTTAATAAGAGGTGAAATCATTTGTAGAGATGCTGAAATCATCCAATTATTTTGGATATTAAAGCATGGATTTGGGTTAGATTGTGAGGCCAACACAATCTCACTGCAATTCGTAACTTTTTGATTTAGTGACTATTTCTTATAAATTTCCCCCCCTGAATTACAAGAGAAGTAGATTTATTTAACAGAGCGTTATTTCAGGAGGTTGTGACACAGAAAACAGTGTCTTTTGAACTTTCTGAAACATAAATGAGCCGTCAGAAAGGAGTTTCAAAGAATCACAAAGCAAAATGTGATGTGTTGGAGAGAGCAACACTTGAATAAGACAGCGAGCAGGTGGTGGTGGAGGGAGAGACAGAAGGAGAGGCAACTTTGTATGGAGGAAGAGCGGCAAAGAAACTATGGAGTCTCTGATTAGTAACGCCTGGATCCACACGTCAGCTGACAAAGATATCAGGTTAAATTTAGCAGGGGTTCTGTGAGGCAAACAGAGCAGAGTATGCCAGAGAAAACAACACTCCCACCGTCTCTATTATCTGACCTCATATTTCAACCACAATTAGTTTGAACGTACTGATAGCCAGAGGCTGGAGTAGCTTTCCTACACTGCTTAACATTTAAAACCATTTCCATTTTGACACAAAAGGAAGAGCATTGCCCAGAGGAAATACTGTGTATCTTCCTTTATAAGCAGGATGTCAAGTGTTTTGTTTCTCTGCAGAAGCTCTTTTTCCTCTCATCTATGTCCTGTTAATTGAAGACTTATGTATAACTCTTGTTCACTGCCATTTAAAAATGTTTCTCCTTAAAGGAAAAAAAAAATCCTCATTTAAACCTGCATGACTTTCTCTCATTGAACACAAAAGAAGAATTGTATCGGTCATTCTCTTTGTATCGGGCTTTCAAACTACAAATGGACGCAAATGTACCATAAATGTACAAAGGCCCACATGACTCCTCATTCAATAGCTTTCTATGCTTAAACAAAGACTGAAATCATTATTCACTGATAATTTCCCCCCCAGTGAGCTGTTAACCACTGTGACTGGATCATTGAGTCTGTGAGATGAACTCGAGAACCAAATCAGTCTGATTCATGAGTGAATCATTCACACCAGTTTTGTGAACTACAATAACTAATTCACTGGAAAGACCATGCTCAAAAAAACAATTCATTCATTCATGGCTCAGACATTTTGACATTGGTCATTAATGACTACGTTTACATGGACATCAGTAATCTAATTATTTGCCTTAATCTGAATAAGGCAATAATTTGATTAAGATGTTTACATGAGTTGCATTTTGAATGTTATAATAATAATAATAATAATTCCTTACATTTATATAGCATTTTTCTGGACACTCAAATCACTTAACACATTTTGGGGGGAATCTTCTCATCCACCACCAGTGTGCAACACCACCTGGATGACGCGACGACAGCCATATTGCGCCAGACCTCACACCACACACCAGCTGATTGGTGGAAAGGAGACATAATTGGTGAAGCCAATTATGATATGGGGATGGTTAAGAGGCCATGGGCAAATTAGGCCAGGAAATCAGGGTTAAACACATACTCTTTTCAAAGGACATCCTGGGATTTTTAATGATCACAGATCCATCAATATACTGGGGCATTATGGCCCAAACAGATCACAGGTTGAGCGCCCTCTGCTGACCTCACTAACACCACTTCCGACTGCAACCTAGCTTTCCCATGTGGTCTCTCATGCTCCCAATGCTAGTTTCCTTCGGCGTTTCACGCAACAACAGTTTGTGTTCGTCAAGGCACCGTATGTGAACAAGTTCAACTGCAGTTAATTTCTCACACTATGTGTGCAAACAGATGACGACGGATACAAATTCTTAAGCAACAGCCACCTCTACCATTTCATTCACTAACTTTTTATTCATGCCCCCACGACAAACTCACTTCAAAGTCAAGGCTCTTCATAATGTCCAATTCTTCCAGAATTCTCAGCATAGTCATCGATTCCCACTCATACTAAAAATGTGCTCTCTTGCTTGAAGCCATTCTCATTTGTTTGTCGTCAAACGCCTGACAACTGCTGTGTCTGCATCCTGTCACAAAATGTAGCGCAAAGTATTACTAAATGGTTATAGTTTGATTAAGGTGTTTACATGTCTGTACTCCACTTCAATAATGTGACTAATATAGGCATACTCCACGTCTTAATTCGATTTGTTTAGTTCGATTATGACTTTAGTCAGGGTAATCAAAAATCGCTGTTTACATGGTAGACTTTTAATCAGAGTATTGTCTTAATCATATTAAAATTGGAGTATTGGTGTCCATGTAAACATACTCAGTGATATAGTTTGCATCCAAAAGCTTGTTGATTTGCTGCCCAATCAGGCAGTGACTCTGGAGGCATGGTTTGTGCATGAAGGCACCTAGTAAAACTGAGATTTTTGAGACAGTGTAACAGTTTAATGACATATAAAAAATAGAGAGAGCTTTGGTGATAGCTAAGTGAATATTTGCCTACTACAATAGTAATTTCTTGCTAGAAATGCCATCAAAAATGTAAAACATTGGTCAAAAACAGATTTACACACAAAATAACACCCAAGGGGACATGCCATTTTTTGCTCAACTGTCAACTGAAAGATTTCTGAAATTAGAAAAAATTGTACGGCGGTGCATGATTTCATCCTTTGGAAAACAATTGTATTGTTGGCAGATGAATGTTGTAACAAAATAGCGGAAGATTTGAATGCCAGTTTGTTCCCAGTTGTGAAGGAATTACTGTCCACCAGAATTACCTTCAGCACCCTCTGGTGCAGAATGTTTTCAGATGCCTGATGATGTCGAGAATGAGGAGTTTTTACAGTCGGAATCATATCATATTCAATCAAACCACTGCCTCCAGCAATGCAAAACAAGCAACACCCTCATAGCCCCGCCCTAAAGGCTTTCCATGTGACCAGAAGTGAAGAAATGTTGTTCGCAGGATATTATATTATATTTCATTATTTTAGAAACTTTTACTTTTATTTCGTTACATTCCAAAACAAAATATTGTCATTTTTACTAGGAAGTCTATTAGGAAGTCTGGGAAGGTTTTATTTCTGTTATAAGCTGTTCACACACTGGCAAAACAAAAAAAATAATATTACATGGAATGTTTTACTTTAAGGGAATCTATGACAGATTCAACATTATTACTTATTTAACAATTTTTTATTTATTTTTTGGTCACTGAACACGTATGGAGCTACATAAGGATGTAGGAGTAAACAGTGAGCCTTTTCATTTTGGAGTGAACTATCTTGGCCGGCTGCAGGATGGCAAACTGAACGATGAGGCGTATACTTATGCAAGCTATGCATGATTTAAAAGTAACTGTGAAAAAAAAATTCTCTGCTGTCCCCCTGTGAACCACTGCGCTAAACAGGTGCTCCTGTGAAACTGGAGAGGGGAACAGTCTGCCTGTTTAAATATTGAACAAAGAAATCAGCATATAATTACCACATCAATGTCACCTAAACAGACACCTGCATCATAAAGTTTACTTTCCTGAAAATAGCCAAAAACATGTACAGTTAAAGACAAAATTATTAGCCTACTGTGAAATTGTTCAACAGAACGATTTTTTTCAACAATGTTTTTTAAATATTAGTTTTAATAACTAATTTAGAAGTAACTAATTTCTTTTGTCCCTGCCATGATCACAGTATGCTATTTTAATAGTTATTTTGCAAGATAGTTGGACAAGTCAATGGACAAAAGTGGTTTGTTTTGTAATCCAAAAATATGTAATTTCTTAATGGGTTAATAATATTGATCTTAAAAATTATTTTACAAATTAGAAAATGGCCTTCATTCCAACCAAACAAAAATAAATAAGACATTCTCCATGAAAAATAATATTCTAGGAAATATTGTCATAGAAAAAAATGTCTGTACTCTGTTAAACATCTTTTTTTTTATATTTGAAAAATAATACAAATTTCACAGGAGGGCTAAAAATGTATCTTGGGTCAAAGGCAAGAAGTCTCATTTTGGTGGCTAAACATTAAATGCAAGAAAAGTGTATACCTATGTGGAAAAAAGGTCCAAATGTAGGTGAAATAATTGCAAACTGCAAAATTGTCAATCAGTTTAAAAATCCAGACTTTGACTTTGCCATCACATCTTTAAATAAACATATAACATTTTTTATTTGGTATGTTCAAACCTTGAAAGTCTTGACAAGCCTTGAAAGTCAAGTTATATTAAAATGTTTTTTGTACGCAAGTATTAAAATAATTAGGGCACTTTTGTCACAAATGAGAAACTTATTAGAGGTCAAGCAGGATCATGAAGACATATTAAAATCACATTTAAACAAATAATGATCAAGAGGCATCTTAAAAATCATGTGGTGCTGCAGGAATGTGAGTGTTGCTTTGATCATTTAACCTTTTCATTGTATGGTAACAAAATATTTAGTAAATAACTTTTATTATCATACCTTTAACATTCACTTCTGTGCATGTTGTGAATAATTGTGATTAACTTTACTGCTTAAGCTCACTGTTTGATACATGTGTTCAGTTAATAGCTGAAGTTAAAGGTTGCTAATGTTTTTGTCATTGAGTGTAATGCACATTCTCTGTTACACTGCAGTGAATTATCACACATTTACTCTACAAATCAAGAATCTGCTTTATATTTCAGATAAATGGGGTTAGGTTAAAGTTTTAACAATGAGGAATATCTATAGTTGTTGTTTTTTTTAACATGCATGCACACATGATTAGTATTGTTTCTGCGCAAAACCAAACCTACAACATAAGCTTATCTGAACCTTCAGCATAACACTTTTGAAGCCTTGCAAATACTGGTATTTCCCTGTGGAAATGCAAATCTATTTTTCCCTAGGGTACCGCTATAAAACCGTTTACTGTTCCAGGATGCGGCCCTTATCTTGAGAATAAATCTCACTGCATCAGCTTCAAACTGAAAACAAAAGGATAAGTGGATAGACGGCAACTGCATGTCTGTTCATTTAGCGAATTCAAGAAATCTCCTTTTCTATTTTAGTCTCTTAGTCTGTCTACACAATGGTTGTCATGCATGTTGGTTTATGGATCAAACGAGCTAATCTTTCCACTGACAGAATGGTCTCTTGGAAATGAAAAAATCCTTTCCACTGCCTCCTCAAATCTACCTTTTTACTGTGCTTGGACCCCTATCACCCTTTCTCTCTCCCTCCTGACAAGGGGAATAACAAGAGTTAGGGTGTTTTTCCGAGCTCGGAGCCCTCTCCCTGAACAGTACGGCAAATATGCATAATCCATTCAGTCAAGTGTGAACTCGTGAATTATGGTACAAAATCCTGGTCGTACACCACCAGTGCTTTTTTGTAATGTTACAGACTTAGTTTTATAAAAATGTATTATTTCCTATAAAATATATGGTTTTAAAAACACTAAAATGTCAAAGTGTAAACAGCACGTGTAAAGTCTACACCCTATGCACCACAAAATACAGAAATATTAATATTAATTATTTAAATAAGAGATATTTTTATAGTTTGGCTTCCTACCTGCCTCTTAAAGTGACAGCTCAGTGTGGTGAGGCCGATGACTCACGCTGCAGTAATAAAGCGTGCGTTTCACTGAAGCGTGAGCATGGAGAGCATCCATCTGTGTGTCACGTCTGTCTGTGTCAGTCTTCTCATCACTGGCACTCTTCTCCAGATCTCCTCCTGTCTGCTGGAGCCAAAGCGTCCCAACAACGATTTCAACCGAAGCACCAGATATATGACGCAGCCACTTCTGGCCTTTAGTTACAGTGGTGTCAGGCTGCTTGTATCTTTGACCACTGTTTTGGCTCATCAGACAGACGTAATTCTGATGCCAATTGGCCCTTGTTGCACATACGCTCCCATCAGCAGACAACAAGCATCCCAGAGCAACACTTCAGCACATACCGGGTATACGGTGTTAAACATGCTTTTCATTGTTCTGGAAATAGATTGGCATTAATGACACTCTCTTGAAAAGTTGATCTCTCCAATAGCAGACTTGATATTGCAAGCTGAGACTGCATATCTCAGACTTGCAATGTCAGACACAATGCACTCAATGGAGCTAGTGACTTCCCTGTGAGGGTTAGGGTTAGTGGTGGGGTTCGGTGTAGGCATTAAAAAGCATTGCATGCAGCTCACCTTGCAACCGCACCAAGTCTGCATCCAGACCCCTCTCGATCTCAGAGTAAATCTCGCATTTATTAGATACAATTAAAAAATTTGGGGCCAGTAAAAAATGTTTTTTGGTCAGAAATTAATTGAATTGAATTGAAGCATCTTAAATGCTACTTGAATGTTTTCAATAATTTTATCAAAGTAATTTGAGAAAATATGGGTGAAGAAATGTTTCATGATATGTTATTATAACATATACATTTAAGCAAATATGATATGCATACTTATTATTTTATATATTTTAGGAAGCACATGTCAGAATAAGTAATCATACTAAATGTATATCAATGTTTAAAATAAATTACATTTTAGTGGTTGTCTTCTGTAAATCATTGTGAAAAATAGGAGTGCACCAAAATGGAAATTTTGGCCAATAATGATAACATAATAATAATGATAATTTATATATTGTAGGTGATAAGTGATTTATAGACCGATAAATATAATTGTTGGTATAAACATTTCTGAACCTAATTGCAAAAAGCAAACAAATACATCAGATTAAAAAATTACTTTTTGAAAAATCATTAAATTGCTCTTCTAAAGACCTCTTTTTTCAAGATGAAAAATCTATAATTTACCAGTTACAATCAACCTAATTTTCACATCAAGCCCATACCATATGGTCAATATGCTCACCACATATGTGACCCTGGACCACAAGACCAGTCATAAGTGCCATGTTTCTGTCAGTAAGTGTCAATGCACCTTTTATTTTTACCATTAATGTATGGTTTGTTAGTATAGGACAATATTTGAACAAGATGTATGTGAAAATGTGGACATAAAAAAAAAAAATCTAAATACTGAGAAAATCTACTTTAAAATTGGTCAAATTAAGTTCTTAGCAATGCATTTTAATAATCAAACATTTATTTTTGTTTTATTTAAAGATTGAAATTTACCAAATGTCTTCATGGACGATGGTCTTTACTTAATAACCTAATAATATTTTGCATCAAAGAAGAATCAATAGTTTTCACCCATACAATCTATTTTTGGCTATAGCCAGAAAATATACCTGTGCAACATAAGACTGCTTTTGTGATCCAGGGTCACATATTGTTCATTCCTAAAAATCTATACATACATAAATTAAACAAGACATTCTAAATTACTGGACAACACTCCTTTGTCGTCTGCACACAAATCCTTTCTAAAACACAAAGGACAACTTGTCAATTTCTACTTCATTACTGTCAAGTAAATGTGCCCAAATCTTTTGTAAGATCCTGGATGTGCAGTTGGTTACTTCTGGCCGACTGCCACAGCGCTATAAAAATGAGCCATGAGCGTATTTCACTTTGGAATGTTTATGGCATTCTTGAGTTACTTAAACATATTGATTTACAGATTGGCAGCCAACAGTGTGCCCCCTTTCTATTTCTGCCAGCATTACACATCAGAGGAGCAATGTGTGAGCATGCAGATCTCAGAGGTTTGCAGACCTGTGACCTGCTGAGAGAAGAACCCAACCAGCCCTAGTGTACACACACACACGCACGCACGCACACACGCGCACACACACACACACACGCACACACACACACACACACACACACACAGAGAATGACCATTAATTAGACACTGACGAACTAATTTTGGGTAACGAGTCAAGAGAAAAAGAAAGAATGTTTAAGTGAAGTGGGATGCTATATAATATTTACATTATATGAAGACTGACTAGATTTTTTCGATTAAAACTTTATATGAAATGTAGGCTACATTGAAACATTTAAACTGGTGGTATCATAAAAAAATGTCAAGGCTGGCTTATTATAACGCTGCTGAATAAATGTGACTCGAATAACAAGTAAAAAAAAAAATACAGTTTTATGCAAAAATCTGGGCACCCCTCTGTGGCTGCGTAATTATGTGCTCTTTCTTTATAAGAGAAGATCACAGTGAAATGCCATTCGGTTTCTAGAGAAAGCTAGATAATGTCATGTTTTTCAGACAGAAATACATAGTGTAGCAGTATTGAGATATGTGAAATTAACCTGTAGACACTTAATGATGATTGATTACAACAGAAAATTGATTTGAGTGACTCGATGAACCTTAACAGTCCTATGAAAAGGCTCATCTGGACAAGCCTGAATCATTTTGGAAAAATATACTGTGGACAGATGCCACAACCATAGGCGCTTTGCATAACGGAAAAAGAACACAGCATTCCAGGAGAAGAATCTGCTTCCTACTGTAAAATATGGTGGAGGGTCCATCATGCTGTGCGGATGTGTGGCAAGCACAGGTACTGGAAACCTTGTCAGAGTTAAAAGGTCGCATGGATTCTGAAGAACAATGTTCAGGAATCAGTCAAGAGGCTGAAGTTACGCCAGGTTTGCATGTTTCAGTAGGACAATAACCCTAAGCACAGCTCCAGATCTACCAAGGAATTAGGGCCATTCATGCTCGGCACCCATCAAACCTGACTGAACTGGAAAACTTTTCCTTGGCTATAAAAAACGTCTACAGGCTGTTATTTCAGAAAAAGGTGGCTGCACAAAAGATTGATGTCATTATTCTGTTGGGGTGCCCAAATGTTTGCACATGTCTGTTTTTGTTATGACTTAAATTGCATTGCATCTGTTGATTAAATAAATGTTATGTCAGAACTGAAATGTTCCTTTTTCCCTAGGATATAATATATATATCCAAATGAATTTGCTGATTTGAAAGGCCAGCAGGCTATGGCTTGCAATTATGAAAATTATCAGGGGTGGTCAAACTTTTGCATAAAACTATATACTGTATAATAAATACAGTTCATATACAAATATTCCTCTCTATATTTATTTTTTCTTGCTAAATAATAAGTGCTTTCCTGGGCTAAATGTAACGTGTTATTTTGTCATGATTTATTGCCATCTTTCTGCAGTTGAAACACTAATTCAGTGATTAAACGTTGTACAATAGCAAAATAATAGTACCATTATTAGTACTAAAGACAAGTACGTTTTCAATCATTTTTATAGTTGATAGCAGGTATGCAATCTTTTAGCATTTTCTTAACTCACCAAACAAAAATCTAAGTTATTATATAGTAGTACACCGATGAAACTTTGTTTTTAGTTTAATTTCCTTAATTGCAGACAGTTTGTAAAGCTATATCTTTATAGTTATCATACATGAAGATTTAATACTTAAAAATGCTTTTAAAGGTTTTGATGTTTTAATGTATCACCTTTGCTAGTACTGATAAGCAAATACCACCAACAATAAGAACTTCTCTGCACTCAAGCTCACCTAAGCACAGTAACATATTGCAAGCACTTCAAAGCCTTTGGAGGGGCTTCAGAGGAGTCAGATGGGAGTCCCGGGACAGGCTTTTGTCCATCCTGTGCTCTGTTCTTCAGCCTTGCTGAACTTTACAGCTGGTGCCTGTGTCCTCTGGGAGCATCCAGGTGTTCAGGCGTTGCCCTGCTGCTCATGCTGACAGACACACGGAACCGCGGAGAGCCGCTCAGTCACAGCCCCAATCTGTAAGTCCCATTAAAGCCACTGCGCATCATGCTGTTCCTTTAAACTCATGCCAACTCTGAACTCTTGCCTGCGTAATGTCTTAAATTTTTTTTTACAGTTATACATATGATATCCCATGTGAAATAAAAAACACACACTGTAGTAATATATGGTAAATACTGTATAAAAACCTTTTGAAGCTTACTATTAGGGCTGCACGATATACTGGAAAAATATGCGATGTTGTTGAGTATTGCGATATAACATTTCCCTATAAAAACGCTATTTTGATTAGCTATGTTGTAAATCATTTATTTGTTTTATGATATTAAAATTAACAAGTAAATATTATTCTTCAGATTTAATTAATTCTAATTCAGACTGAATTAGAATTAATATATTATATTTAAAACACTATGAATAAGTGAAAACCTCTGCAGATAGTCTGACTCTTATTAGCTGTTGTCATTTTTGTCTAGTCTCGAATCCCACCGATAGTATTTATTTTAAGCTCAGGGTTCACCTTCGGGCCGCTCAAGCCAATAGCAGAACAGCAACTACTGGGGAGGCTGGGATAAAGATAGTACAGCCCCATCTGACTGGTCAAATTTAGATAAACAACCAGTGCATAAAAGAAATGTAATTCATCACACGTCTGCAATACGTATATTGCGTATTTACTATCACAATAACGATAATTTTGCGATATATTGTGCAGCCCTACATACTATAGTAAAGTACTTGAATTAATCTGTTGAGGTAATTCTATAGTTGCTATGGTAGCACAAGTAATGAACTAATTACTCAATACTACTCTATTTTTCTACAACATATGGTATATTATACTTCAGTACACCACGGTTTACTTTAATATTAATTCAAGTATACTACAGTCTTACAGTTTATTAGTTCATTGTAGTTAATGCTAGAGTAGCATTCATTAACAAAGAATTGTAAACAGTATAATATATACAGTATAATACACTTAACTATAGTATAGTTAAAAAACACTATAGACCATTTAGAGGGATGGAAACAAAAACAATGGTCCCAACGTATTTCCTGTTTTTAATTTTTAATTTCTATAGCTTCTGAGAATCCAAAAAAAGCCACATATTGATAAACAATGTTATGATAGCTGTTTTAACATTAAGTTATGATTGAATTCCCTCTTGTTACAGTTATGAAATAGTTTGATAACAAGCAGGAAATGTTCATGGGCCAATGACATCACCACATTGAAATGGTCTATAGTGTTTACTATAAGCTATTACAGTATTTTTTTTTCATGTGGGATCTTAGCCTAAAAAAAGGCATGCTTATCTGTGAGATTATGCAAGAATGAACATTTTCATGAACATTCCTATCAAGCAATCATAGTCCAAACCACGGTTTTTCCTAAAGCCTGAGGGAAAAGATAGGTTGATAATAATGTTGTTCAAGCCACAAAGTCTAAAAACCTACATGTAACCTTAAACCCGGCTCTGCAATCAGTGCGGTTCTCCATGACATGTTTTTAAACATTTCTTTACCACAAACACACACTCTCTCTGACATCTATCACAAATGCCAGGCATTCTTGAGGAACAGGCAGTCAGTATGAAAGGCATGAATATATGAAACCACAACTATTTTACAATATTATTTCGGTTCTAAAATCCGTTGCTATTTCTCTGTTGAGAATATTTTTATTAAAAGACAATTTACTGATGGTTATACACTTGACTGACAAGTGTCAACTTTCAAAATATTGGCATCGGCTGGTGTAAGAACTATTTTTATAGTTGTAGTAGTTGTAATATTGGGTAATATTGTAATATCTCTCTCTATATAGGCATGTTAAAAGTAGCTTGTATTATATTTGTATTACATGATTACTTGATCTTCTGTCATTCCTACGTTGGAAAATGTCAGATAAGCTGAGGTCATTTGTATATTGTTGCTTATGTATTTTTACGAAAGCAGCATTTAAATGTCTATAACTTTAGTTATTATATAGAGGAAGTTTTATCAGTATATAACTTCTGTATGAGTGTTTCCCAGTACTGGGTTGTGGCTGGAAGGGCATCCACTGCGTAAAACATATGCTGCAATAGTTGTTGGTTCATTCCGCTGTAGTGACCCCTCATAAATAAGGGACTAAACCGAGGAAAAAAGAATGAATAAACTTTATTGGTTTTATCATGGGTTACTTTTTGATGGACTCTTGAACTGAGAGTGTACCTAAATATGAAAATTCTGTCAGTCCCGTGACACATAACTCATAGGAATTTCAAGAGGTTTCAAGAAGGGCTTTTAATGACTTCCCAAAATTTCTCAGGTTTCATTAAACCATCTTTAAAAGTAAGTTAAATTTCAACAGCATTAGCATCATAACAAAAGAATCAAAAACCCATAGACAAAAGAAAAAAATATCTATAAAACTTGGTTGAACTGTCCATTTAAAAAAACTCTCTCACAGTGAGGAATGTAGGACTGCTTTAAAGCCAATCAGTGCTGTCGTGACATAATTCCATCCATTTTATATAGCACAACAGTCAGATTGCAAAAGTAAAAACTCTTCTCTATATAAGAAATCTTTTTTTAAATAGCTGATTAGTTTTAATACAGATCTATTGTGAGTTCTGAGGTTGATTGCTTATTTAATTCAATTTATATTTTAAATAATCATTTCATAGTGGAATTCAAGCAGATAAACTACATTACCCATGAAGCTACAGAGAATTCCACCAATCAGAGTTAAAGTGAGCAAAACACACCAAAATAGATCATTAGCTCCACACACTCCCATGAAGCAGTGCAAAAAATGTTAGTCAATCTCCCTTTAAATATATTGTTTAAATGCAACAACTTTAAATGAAGTCTGAATGAAGTTGTTTTTAATTTATTTGGGTTATTCGCAATGCTTCATGGGATTGTAGTTCTTTGAAAATAGAAAATAAATCACACATCAGCTCTAAAAACAAAACAACTATTATACAGAGGTACTGTAAAATTGTAGACCTTCCACTCATTAAGTTTTGTACCTTTTTGTTTGATTTTTCATGTTCTTCTTTGTTTCAAATAAAAAAGTGTAATGTTGTGATATTCTTCGTATGCAGGTTGGTTTGTTCATGGGTTCTTTAACGAAGACGTGGGAACATAAGTAAATAGGAAAATAGAAATAGGAAATAATACTTCACGAACCACTGCTGAAAACTTGGAAGGCACTAATAAAAGTGATTGTACATTAATTTAATAATAGCCAAATATCTAATCATGTATCTTTATGGAAAATGTTTTGTTGTAGGGGAAGTGGGGAAAATAGCCTTGCACGTAAAGGGATATTTCACTCAAAAAAGATTTACTCATCATTTACTCACTTTCAAGTGGTTCTAAACCTTTATGTGTTTCTTTCATCTGATGAACACAAAAGAAGATATTTTGAAGAGAACTGAAAACCTGTAACCATTGACCTCCATAGTAAAAGCAAATACTATGGAAGTCAGTGGTTACAGGTTTTCAGCATTATTGAAAATATCTTCTTTTGCTTTAACCAAAAGAAAAAAAACTCAGAAAGATCTGAAACAACTAAAGGGTAAGCAAATGATAGAATTTAAGTTTTTGGGTGAAATATCCCTTTAATTGTCCTATAACCCAATCTCACACAGGCGTCACTGGCCCTTTAAGAGAGTGTCCCAGAGTACCTTGCGTTTGCTAAACGTAAACAAACCCGGGTTACTGAAAGTGAATAGATTGATTAAAGCTGCTGCTACTCGTTATTCACAAGAGCCAGCAGTCCAACAAGCTTTTATGTTTTCTTTTCTTAATCATAAACTGCACATGATGCAGCACTTTGCTAAATATTGAGCAATAAAAGCGACATGACACATAGACTTGATCAATAGCCCTAATATTACGTCGCGGTCTTTGGAATAGTTTTATTTAACATATAAAACATCTTACACTTTAAATTGTAACTTACGTGCAGATAAAAACTACAACGCGTTTGGCAAAATAAAAATATAGCGTAAATTAATAATGACTACACGGAAGAGAAATAAATCATCGTTACCTGAGTCGGATTCTGATGAGACTCGATGTGAAGCTGCCAAGAGACTCGTGCAGTGTCGGTCTGACATGAACTCTAAGGGTCATAATATTAATAATAATCATCCTCATCATCACCTCAGCCCTTATTTCTCGATGAGAGACTCTGTCAGACTTACGTACAGCTTCTTCAATCAGCCCTGCGTCGAGCTGGCCAAGGCTTTTCTCGGCAAGGTAAGATGAACTCAATTTTAAGAAATCATTTCATTCCCATACGAAAATGAACAATGATTATATTATAGTTAAAGGGTAGTTAAGCATGTTTTATTCCCCCAGTGATTACCTTCTGTATAACCACAAATTTACTACATATACCAGGTGGATTTGTGGTTAACTTGGTTTATTTTTATATGGATTTATTTTTATTTGTAGTAAAACCATGGTACATTTACGTAAGCATATGTTCAGGTGTTATGTTTTTGTTATGGTTAACTACAAAAGTTTAATTATTTTATTTCAGCTTTAACATACATTGCAATACTAAAACTGAAATAAAAGTAAATGATCACATAGAGGAACACTGAATCTCATAACTAGCATACTAAATTATCCATTAACAATATTAGTAAATAATTTATAAAGTATTTTGACTGATATTGTAATGTATCTATATAATAATAATATGATTAGTGCCCAACAAACCTTTCTCAGATATATAATAATAATAATAATATATAATTAACTGTAAATTACTTTGGCACTGTCCTTCAAATAATTTAAATATATAATAATTCATCATATAGTTTTTAAAATTTATTATTTAAAATGTAATAAATGAAACATTATTTCACCCATATTTTGAAAGAAAAAAATACAACAAATATATATTGGTTGTTGACATGACGTTGCTTTTTCACTGTCACACGACAAAAAAAGAATATAATTTATATTGTCATCTTTAAAAATTCAGCAAATGCTTAAACATTTCTTTGTCTTCCATGGACCTCTTGTCATAAATACTGCTGTGTTACAACTCTTATTAATTAAAAAGAAACTTTTTATAAAACTCTTTTTTAAACTCTTATATTCATTCATGGGCTGCACGGTGGCGCAGTGGGTAGCACGTTTGCCTCACAGCAAGAAGGTCGCTGGTTCGAGCCTCGGCTGGGTCAGTTGGCATTTCTGTGTGGAGTTTGCATGTTCTCCCCATGTTCGCGTGGGTTTCCTCCGGGTGGTCCGGTTTCCCCCACAAGTCCAAAGACATGTGGTATAGGTGAATTGGGTAAGCTAAATTGTCCGTAGTGTGTGTGGATGTTTCCCAGTGATGGGTTGCAGCTGGAAGGGCATCCGCTGCGTAAAACATATGCTGGATTAGTTGGTGGGAAACACCCATACACTTATAGCGCATGTCTTTCGACGTGTGGGGAAAACCAGAGCACCCGGAGGAAATGCATGCGAACACGGGAAGAACATGCAAACTCCACACAGAAATGCCTACTGACCCAGCCGAGGCTCGAACCAGTGACCTTCTTGCTGTGAGGCAACAGTGCTACCCACCGCGCCTCCCCTCTTATAAATTAAAAAGAAAATTGCAAAATCGTTAATAATTACCTCAGGCCTAATTTTAGAGGTGGCTATTTTAGTCAATTGCAAAAATCTGTTATTCATCCATTTCTAAAAACTTGATACATTGTGTCACTGATCATGTGGCTGAAGCTCATGATGTGCACCTGATTTATATATTTTTTTGTTTTTATTTTTGGAACCACTATAAAAGTATTTTTTTTGTTGGGTGTGACGCCGCTATTTATTGAAAATGTTAAAGTCCAACAAGTCATGGAGAAAAAAAATATTATTCAGAATTTCATATAAAATAAATAGCACTATATAAGTCTCCAACAATGGAGATAAATCCCTCTCAATTTTTGCTATGACACACCATAGGACATATTTAATGTACAGTTTAGTAAAAATGTAAACATAAAAAACAGTGAAATAATTCATAAAGTTAGTGACCCTTTGTCAAACATCAGACTTACATTTATATATTTTATCTTCACAAATAGTGTTTTACAGAAAAAGTATTTTTTTCTGCCTATTTGTCAACTATAGTACAATATACAGTTGAAGTCAGAATTATTAGCCCTCCTGAATTATTAGCCACCCTGTATATTTTTTTCTATAATTTCTGTTTAACAGAAAGATTTTTTTACACATTTCTAAACATAATAGTTTTAATAACTGATTTCAAATAAATAATTTATTTTATCTTTGTCATGATGACAGTACATAATATTTTACTAGATATTTTTCAATATACTAGTATTCAGCTTAAAGTGACATTTAAAGGCTTAACTGGGTTAATTTGGCAAGACATTGTATACAGTAACAGTGGTTTGTTCTGTAGACAATTGAAAAAAATATTGCTTAAGAGGGTTAATAATATTGACCTTAAAATGGTTTTTACAAAAATTAAAAACTGCTTTTATTCTAGACACAATAAAACAAATAAGACTTTATCCAGAAGAAACAATATTATAGGAAATACTGTGAAAATTCCTTGCTATCATATGATATTTTTTGAAAGAACAGCAAACAAACAAGACTGAAAACCCCCAAGCCTAAAAACACTAACAGGAACTGTGTTGAAATCATGAAGTGATGCCCAGAAATGAGTTACAGCCCGAGCAAACACTCACTGCTTCTTGGCCAGAAACTCATTTCTGACTCCATGGAAGAAAATGTTTCTGCAAAGCCACAAAATTGCGCCGGAGCCTAGTAAAGTGATGGATTTTATAGTGTAAATGTGAAGACGTAAAGTTGTGAATGGCTCTCCCTTATGAGTGTGTGATTCCCTCAGTAGTGTAAACAAGTTTGAAAGACCGAGTTAAAGGAAGGAAAGACGTCTTTGAGTCCACGGCACAGAATAGACATGAACGGACACACAGGGGCCTAATTTGCATTTTAATGAGGTCTAAAATGGAACGAAGGCTGCAGAAATCCCACAGAATTAGCCACACTGCTCTGTGAGAGTTTCCGTTTCGGGTTCAGTTAGCCAGCACAAAAAAAGCATAGCCTTGTTTGTTTCCAGTTTGCTGTGGTGTAAATATAAAGTGTTTAATGAGACGCATGTTTAAGGGCATCCGGTGTGAGCAGTGATAGTTTGCTCAGCGTGACCGAGCACTGTTTAGCTTGACAACATATAGCTGGCGAGGATAAGGTGTATGGCAAGCCATTTCTACATTTATCATGAGTCCTTTTAATTTTGATTTAATGAGAGTTTAATTTTGTGACTAAAACATCATTCTTTTGACATGAAGAAATGTTTTTTGATTCTTAATGGTTGTATGGAAAAATATTTTTTGAATTATTTTGAATCCCAAACATTTTTTGAATTATTTTGAATCCCAAACATTTTT
>CAIGQV010017973.1:53428-93211 GCA_903798115.1 Danio jaintianensis | reverse complement strand
TTGAATCCCAAACATTTTTTGAATTATTTTGAATCCCAAACATTTTTATTTACTCACCCTCAAGTGGTTTCAAACCTTTATGAGTTTCCTTTTTCTGTTGAGCACATAAGCAGTTATTTACAAAAAATTGTTAGAAACCTGTAACCATTGACTTCCATAGTATGAAAAACAATTACTATGGAATTCAATGGTTTTCCAACATTAAAAAAACAACAACATTTTTGTTGACAGGTTTGTGACAGGTACAGGGTGAGTAAATGATCACATATTTTCAGTTTTGGGTGAACTATTCCTTTAATATCAACAGTTCAGTGTTCACTAATTGAAATACCAATTTCTTATATAAATAATGACAACATCACTCGCAGAAATTAATTCTTGATATCAAGATCTGCATTTTGGCTAGTAAAATCATAATTATTGATATCAACTAATGTATTTTCACTAGGTAAAGGGATACTTTTATGAGTATCTTCTGTTGAATACAAAACAAGTAGGAACTTATAGAAACAATAAATGCTATGGAAGTCAATGGCATTTTTTCCCCACCACTATTCTTCAGTATATCTTCTTTTGTGTTCCACAGAAGAAAGTAAGTCAAACTGGTTTGGAACAAGTGGCAATTTTCCCTATCCCTTTAAATGTGACCACCCAGACCCAGCTGTGGACATCAAGAATTGATTTCTTTTTGAAATTCCGAAGTGCAATTCTTTCTAGTAAAAACATTTTTATATACTAGTGTCACTGTCTATTAATTTCAACAGCTGAACTGCTATTAGTAAACATTTTTTGATGTCGGTGATTATATTGCAACTATATGACTTAATTTCTGATAACATGAATGTGACTTTTTCAAGTAAAAAAGCCATTTTAAATATCTAAAATGACTAATTATTAATAAAAATCATAAATGAATACATTCAAAGAATTAGCAATTTAACTAGTGAAAATTGAGTCGTTAATAATATGAAGAACTCAAATCCTGTGAATGGCTGAAAGTGAAGTCAGCTTGCCATAGAAGGTGACACTTGTGGCTTTCACACTCTGCAGCACTTAAACATCATCATGTTTGCTCCACTAAACTGCACAACTGACCGGAGCATCTTTTAGCACCT
The DNA here is from genome assembly GCA_903798115.1 of Danio jaintianensis. Taxonomy (NCBI): domain Eukaryota; kingdom Metazoa; phylum Chordata; class Actinopteri; order Cypriniformes; family Danionidae; genus Danio; species Danio jaintianensis. The sequence continues at coordinate 92,096 of CAIGQV010017973.1, read as the reverse complement.
TTTTTTAGCAATCTTTTATAGGATAAGTGAACCAAACAAACCCGCTACGAATGAGTGTGAGGGTTACTGTAAGACGAGATCAATTTGCATACTGTTCTTTTAATGGGTCATCGGTAATTGCTTCATAAATGTATGGCTCCATTATCTTGTTCAATCAACCTTAAATTAAATTGAGAGTGTTGAAATGTTAAGTGGCAAACTAGAGTCAAAGTCAAAGAGAAATATTAACAATAAACCCACAATGTATTTATTTTTAGTAAGGTATAATTATACTGAACTTTTCAATAAATTCTTAAGTTATTTAGAAATTTTCACATGAGTTGCTTTAATTTTTGGGTGTGTTGTAGGAATAAGGTATGATTATAAGGAAAGATACTAAAAGCACCACTAAACTACTAACATTTGCAATCTAATGCCCATCAGATAGAATTCGTTGGTTCATTTGCACCCCCTACTGGAGGTGAGATTACTGTACAGATACATTCATATATATATATATTTTTTGATGTGTGTGTTTTAGGTGTTGGTGAGGAAACTAACTGATGGCACTGAGCTCAGAGGAAGAGTTGTGGAAACCGAAGCATATTTGGGTGGTGAAGACAAAGCGTCCCACTCAGCAGGAGGAAAACGCACCGAGAGGAACACGGCAATGTTCATGAAACCCGGCACCATCTATGTCTATCCCATCTACGGCATCTACCTCTGCATGAACATCTCCAGCCAAGGTAATCCACCTCATGTGTATAACAAGTCTGACATCACACGTCAGTTTCTGGTGCCGCAGTCAGATGCCAAAAGTGGAAAACTAATGTGACCCTGGACCACAAAACCTTAAACCTTAAAGTGCATGGGTGTATTTGTGGAAATAGCATGTATGAGCCAAAATGATCAAATTTTCTTTTGTGCCAAAAATCATTAGAAAATTAAGCAAAGATCATGTTCCATTAAGACACTTAGTAGATTTCCTACTGTAAACATATTAACTTATTTATTTATTAATGATATGCAATTCTGTAGTATGGCACTGCGACAAGGGGCGGGATTAAACAAGATGATTAGACATTTAAAAAAGCGAGCGATTGGTTCATATTTTAAATTTCTGTACAGAGAGCTCATGTTTTGATCTTTCATTGGTCTCACGCAATCACGTGATGCAATGAATGGAAGTCTATGGGGCAGAAAAGTGCAATGTGACCGCAGCTTCAGAATCCAGATTCCAAAAATCGTACCGTCTTAACTATTATTAACCAGGCTATTTATTCAGTTGTCAGATGAAAATTATAAATGTCATTCATTCATTTTCTTTTCGGCTTAGTCGCTTTCTTAATCAGGGGTCGCCACAGCAGAATGAACCGCCAACTTATCCAGTATATGTTTTACACAGCGGATGACCTTCCAGCTGCAACCCAGGACTGGAAAAACATCCATACACACTCATTCACTCACATACACTATGGTCAGTTTTAGCTTACCCAATTCACCTATACCACATGTTCTTGGACTTGTGGGGGAAACCGGAGCACCCGGAGGAAACCCACGCAAACACAGGGAGAACATGCAAACTCCACACAGAAATGCCAGCTGACCCAGCCGAGGCTCGAACCAGTGACCTTCTTGCTGTGAGGCACCACCGCGTCGCCCATGATAAATCTCAGTATACAAAAACTGACCCATTCTTATAATCGTCTCTGATTTTAATCACATATTTCAGATTTAAACCTCTGCTGGATGTTTTCATTCACTTTTATGAATTTTAAACACAAATAATTCATTAAAAGTGGCAAAATTTATGATCGAAACGTCTGACTGAATTTCATTCATTCATTCATTCATTTTCTTTTCGGCTTAGTCCCTTTATTAATCTGGGGTCGCCACAGCGGAATGAACCGCCAACTTATCCAGCATATTTACTATATTTATTTAGTTTATTACGCAGCGGATGCCCTTCCAGCTGCAACCCATCACTGGGAAACATCCATACACACTCATTCACTATGGACAATTTAGCCTACCCAATTCACCTATACCACGTTTTTGGACTTGTGGTGGAAACCGGAGCACATGTACATTTATGAAGCTATACTTTTTGTATTATTTTTGTATATCATCTTTGCATCAAATTACAAAAAAAAGTAGTTACTGCTAATGCAAGGTATTTGTAATGCAGCGTCTATGGGCAGGACAGTAAATTTGACATTGTTTTCTCTTCCTGCTGCTGTTATCACTCTCTCACAATTTCTTTTTTTGAAAGTTGTAAAAATATATATATATATCGTGGAGTTTTGTTTATTTTTAATTCAAGCAAATTGAAATGCAAAACATATTTCCCATTCACTGCTCTCTCAGTTTTCCAAACTATGATGACTTCCGCTGCTGAGAAATCCTAGAAATGTGAAAATTGTTTATTTAAATCATGATGGTATTGTGTTTATATCCATCACTGACAATCAGACAGTGACTTACCTTTTATAAATCATTCAAATATTGGTGTCTGGAATGCAGCAAGTCCAGAGACTGTACTGCCATTCAAAGGCAAAGCACCGTAATACACCATACACCATAATTTACTCATGCTTGACTTGTTTCAAACCAGTTTATTTCTTCTGTCAAAAACACAACAAAAGATATTTTGTATAATGTTGTAAACTGGTAGCCATTGACCACCATAGTATTTGTTTTTCCTACTATGAATGTCAATGGTTACTGGTTTCCATCATTCTTCAAAATATCTTCTCAAGGGTCAAAAGTGAGTAAATGATGACATTTTTGGGTGAACTATCACTTTAAGGCCTAAAATGGGCTTTGTGACATGTGTGACAGAGTCTCCTTGTTAAGAAGCTTGGACCCAGAAACAGTATTCCATACGTCACACAACTTAACAAGCAGAAAAATTCTTCGCAGGAGCCGGAAAACTGCAACCACAAGATCCCTCACCGCCAGTTGTGCAAGAAAACAAGTGTTTTGTTTTGCTGCCGTTTCCAACTGCTTCTCATTATAGGTCAAATTGGCGCATTACATAAACCTAGAGAAAGGGTTGGAGCACATGTGCAGAAGCCAGCAGGAAGGAGACAGCGTGGAGCCTCGCTAACTGCTTCACTATATATGTGTGTGTTTAGGGGAAGGGGCGGCTGTGCTTCTGCGCTCACTGGAGCCTCTGAGCGGTCAGGACATCATGAGGGGCCTGCGAGCAGCCAAACGCAAGCCTGGAGCCAAAAGCCTTAAGGACAGAGAGCTCTGCAACGGCCCGTCCAAGCTGTGCCAATCTCTGGATATACAGCGCTGCTTCGACCGTAGGGATCTGGCAACTGATGCAGAGGTGTGGCTGGAGATGGACCCCGAAAAAGAGACCATCGTTAGCGATGGAGAAGTGGTGTTGGCACCGCGGATTGGAGTTGAGTCTCATGGAGAATGGGCAACTAAACTGCTGCGCTTCTACCTGAGAGGACACCCGTGTGTGAGCGTGTTGAACAAAGACGCAGAGCGGCAGATGGACTCGCAATCTGACACAGATCGGACAGTCTGCTGAAAGGTCTTCCTGGTGTAAATTTTTTTTTTTTTTTTTATTAGCTTTTTAACTCACTATTGTGTCATTCCCAACCTGTAGAACAGAAATCGAGATTATTAGCAAAATGTCTAAGCTGCTCTTTTCCATATAATTAAGTCTTTAATATTAAATCAAAAGTTTGAGGTCAGTTTTTGTTTTTTCCTTTGGTAATTCTTTAATTAGAAAGGGTGTAATAATATTTTATTTCTAATATTTTTGGTGAATAAAAGCCAAAAAGAAATATTAATAATAAACCCATGAAAATATTTTTTTAAAACAACAAAAAAAAATTATAATAATTATGCAAAAGTGTTTTTAATACAGTCTTTACAATACTTTTAAATTTTCTGGTTCAGTAATATTACTTTGTTAGGTAGATAGATTCTTGTCATTAAAATAATTCTAAAATAATATTAATAATAATAACCGTGTCTTCTAAAACCACAAAACAGTTGGGTTAGCAATGAACCGAAGCTTCAAGGTACACTTCACCCAAAAATAAAAAGAAACTGGTGCTAACTTATTCACCTGCAGGCCATTCAAGCCTTGTAATTGTAGGTGACTATTCCTTCTGTACAACTTTAAAGGAAATGTTTTGTGACACTTAGGCACTTGGTGATTCAAAACTGCAAGCTAATGGAAACTTGCACATTTGGAGTCATAAAAAAACATATGCATACAAATTGAAAGTTAATATTTGTGGTGCCTGATGATACATTGAGGTCAAGCAAAACTTACTCATAACAATAATAAATTAATATTAATTACAATGTTGTTACCTTTAATCTACAGTCTCAGCAAACAGAATAAATCATGAGATTGCTCTAAATAAAAAATACATTTAAATAAAACATCTTTCAGCTAAAAATAATCATTAATGTTCTGTTGAACAACAACAACAAAAAAATCATCTGCATCTGGATGGCCTGAGAATAAATTAACTAATTAACGGGTGAATTAACTCTGCAAGTTTACTCGAGGTTATTGAGGTAAAAAAAACTAATTTCAATAACTAAAAAGAAAGTCATACAGGTTTGGTATGACATAAATAATTGAGTTTGAGTTCTGAACATGTCTGTTATTTCAGTAAGAGCATGTTTCTCTATTAAATACTCCTGTTATTCCTGGTGCTCATTGATTTTGCAGATGTTTGGAAACCCATTTGCACCTCAGGGCAATTACTGCCTCCATTTCTCCACACTGAATTCCTCAGGGCATTCAGTCTGGAATTACCATCATGGCATGTGTTGTTGGTCTCGTTCGCTTGAAGAGATGATATATCACATTTGGGAATGAGCTCCAAACAGGAGATGCCTGGATGGGATACTTAAACCATCCATTTTACAGCTGTCCAAGGATGAACTGCACATCACGACCCCTGGATCATTTATTAAAATAAACCACATATGAGGTAAAATCATAAAAGGGAAAAATCTTTGGTAAACAAGAGTTATATACAGTAGATTATGCAAGGCTCATTTTATAAGGCTCTTACGAAGCTGAGATGTTCATTATTTTGTCACAGCTCATGAATTAGGTTAAGCTACCGATGAAGATCAGACAGTTCACACCGTCCTCACACTCACTTTACTGTACGTTTACTCTGGCGGAGACTGGAACAGAGAGATGATGGGGTCCTCGTGGTTGGTGATCACTAAAACACTGCGAAACTTGTCAAATAATGTCTTTAATTGTGAGCGACGCAGGTTCTCGTTGTACATGATCTCTTCTAGGTGATGATGGCCTCTGAAGTAATGCAGCAGCCTGAAGAAAGACAACAGCACAAGCCACTGTTACATTTACTCAAACAATCAATGCTTAAATCAGATTGATGGATCAGTCCAACTGAAACGTAAGCACATCAGTTAATCACACTGGATTGATGTTTCTATCAGATTGAAAGGGATAGCATACATTTGATCAATGGAAAAAACAATATTAATAATTTGATTGAGAATACATGTAATTCTCTTAGCTTGATAAGATTCGGATTGAACCACTTAAGGCATATGGTCTGTTTTGAGAATGTTTTTTGGTATTTTTCTAGACTTTTCAGAATGAGTCAGGACCTCTGTGTCTGTGGAGGATGAGGGAGCTCTCAGATTTCATCTAAAATATCTTCATTTGTGTTCTGAAGACGAATTAAGGTCTTAGGGGTTTGGAAAGACATGAGGGTGAGCAATTGATAATTTTTATTTTGGGTGAATGAACACTTTAAGGATGAAATTGATCATTTATAAATGTGACGTATGCACAAAATGGGCAGAAATGTGCTTACGACACTTCCCACGCAAAAGTTGTGATCTATAAAAAAAAAAACTTGATGGTAGAATGAGCACAGAAGTAAGTAAACGCTACGTAAACATACTTAACTTAAATATTGACTTAACTGAAGCACTTTAAATCATTATATCATTTCATTTATAAATAAATCGGTGTACGCTCACTTTCAGGAAGGTTTCTACACAAATTTTATAAATCAGACCCCTGTCACTTCGAACTAAATAAAAGACCAACCAAAGTAATGTAAAGTTAATCTTTTAAGATTTGTTTTGGTAAATTGTATTCAGCAAATATGCAATAGATTAATTCAAAGCAACATTCATAATGAGAAATAATAATAATAAAAAATGTAAAGTTTTTTTTTAGTAATTAAATCATACTTTTTTAATAATCTTTCAAACGACATTCATAATGTTGCAAAATACTGCTCTATCAAATTGTTCTATAAAAAAACAAAAAAAAAAGTCATGCAATGTCTGAGAAATTACCTATTCTAATCTGCTGATTGTCCAGAATGGTGGAAAAACTAATTTTCATAATTTGGAATATACTCTTTCTATTTCACTGTGCAATTTTTGATAGGAGTGTCATCAACATAATCCAATGAACAATCTACAAAAGACGCTCCGTCACCTGGCAAACAGACGCAGGTCCTCTGGGTTCTGTGCTGCTGGGACTCTGAGGATGGCCTGCCGCTCGTGTTCAGTCAGGCTGGCCAGAAGAGTTTCTGTCATTCTTTTATTAAGAGGAGAGTCTCCTCCGGTCTGCAGCTCAGCGCTGGAGTTATCCATACTGGGACTCGTCAGGGTCATGTCATCACTACTGGCTGCAGACAGAAAACCAGACAAACCACTACATTCAGTAATAATCTCTTCAAATCACTTCACTAAAGAGATCAATTTCCTCACCGTTTACTCACACTCAAATGGTTAAAAGAGCTTCTTTCTTCTATTGAACGCAATGGAAGATATTCTGAAGAATGACGTAAATAAACAGCATTGACATCCATAACAGAAGCAAACAATACTATGTCAATGGAAGATATTATGAAGAATGCTGGAAAAACAGCCATTGACATCCATAACAGAAGCAAACAATACTATGTCAATGGAAGATATTATGAAGAATGCTGGAAAAACAGCCATTGACATCCATAACAGAAGCAAACAATACTATGGAAGTCGATGGCTGTTTTTCCAGCATTCTTCATAATATCTTCCATTGCGTTCAACAGAAGAAAGAAAGTCAAACAGGTTTGAAACAAGTGAAGGGTGAGTAATTTTCAGTTTTGGGTAAACTATGTATGTTTATGGGGTGGTAGATGACTGGGTTACACACTGGGAGAGCCGAAACTCAGGGCGCTGGGTGTGCTCAAACTCCGGCCTGTAACACGTGTCACTATGGGCAGCTCCTCGTCCCGCAGACCAGGCTCCTCCTCATTGGGCGGCACCAGCAGACACACATATGTGTGGAGCTGAAAGAGCAGTCTGTGCTGGAGCATCCACACCACCATCTGAATGAGCTGAGCCTGCTCATATACACACACATTCATATAGTTGAAGTCCATGTGAAGACTAAATATACAGTGTTTAGCGCACGTTGATGTTCTTTAATTAAAGTTAATCCACTGAAACTTTTTTTGGTAATCTTCAATCAAATTCGGACCATTTGTTTTGACTGTCTTTCTCTATTGATGTCAGTTTAATGCTTTAGTCACAAAATTCATAACTACGCCCCTCTTACCGTTAGTTTGCTATGAGGGAATGATGTGCAAAAAAAGGCCTGCCCCCTACTCAATATTCCATTCCATGGAAGTACATCAACAAACTGAAATGAAAGTCTCAGCAACTTCTGGTTCATGTGGATTTTAAAGCATCTAAAGGCAACTAAACAGGCAAACAACTCTTAATCTGGCCCTGATTAACTATTGTTGACAGGAAGTGAAGCAGAATTTGGATTTGGACATGCCTTGATGGCTTCCCGCCTTGGAATGCTGCCTCCAAAGAGCTTTTGGACACAGCTACTTTAATGGACCAATTAAATAACAGTTTGTTTCCTCTATAGTCATTATTTATCAGGCAGATGTTGTCCCATTGCTGACCATTTTCCAGAGATATATGAAACAAACTAGACAAAAAGGTTACACTTTTTTTTAAATGATTACATTTTGTATATGTATTGTTCAAAACGTGATTTTAACAATAAAAACTAATTTATTGTTAAAAATTAAGGTTTTAAAGGTTTTTGCACACTTTTTAAATCTATGATGTTTCATCCTCATTTTTGTGGTCTCTGACATTTTGAAGATCTTCTATGATTTGAATGATCTTTTAGTGTGGGCTACACTAGGAGCTACTAGACTGGTTATTAAATCAAAAAAACTGGTTTATATAGAACAAATCAAAGCCTAATATGGATTTTGTCTATACAATCACAAGTGGATGACAACAAGAAGTACAAATGTTGATGATTTTGACCACTTCTAAAAGTACACAACACATTTGACATGTAGTCAAATCTGATCAAATATATAGAATACAAAATAATTGTATTTGTTTATTTTTTATTAGTATAATTTATTTTTTATATTTATTTTCTTGTATATTATCTTTTACCTTGTTGTAATTATCCCTTCAACCATAAGTTCAGAAATTGGTTACATTGAATGTCCTGCTTTATATGGATAAAATATCTTACATTTTTTTTACAGTTATAATGTTGTTTATGCACCATATACGTCACACAAAAAAAATTAAGTTTGCTGTTTGTTCAAACTACTTATATACAATAAGCTGAAACAACACAATTCTTGAGGTTTTTTTTTTGTGACAGCTTTGTTTTTGTTTTTTTATGTTCAATCCACGTAAACTAGTAAAAAATGAATAAGTTCATTCATTCCCTCATGTTGTCCCAACACAAATCAATTTTTTACAGTGTTTATGCATACATGGACTACTGTTTTTGAATTTGCATGATGTTTGAGGACTCGAATCTTGATTCATTCAGACTGTTAACTAGCTGTCTCTTCTGGGAAATGCGCAAAGGGGAAATAAGTGTTGGGGTTGTTTGTGTTTCTGTTTTGTGTAAATCTATAAAAATGCTTATTAATCATCAGGAGAGACTGCTTACACTCTGCCTACTAACATGATGTTGAAGCACAATAGTCACAACACCAACCTCATGCACAGGGGCATCCAGTGGGTTCCTGAACTCGGACAGAGACACAGGAAGTGAGAATTTGGCCAGCATTGAGGGCAGATCATGACCTGGAAACTGGACAGCGAAGTGCTCAGCCAGAGGAGAGTAGCTGGAGGAGGAAGAACTAATCATGATTAATAATGTCTGTGTTATATATATATATACACACACAGTTGAAGTCAAAATGATTAGCCCTCCTGTGATTCCAAATGATGTTTAACAGAGCAAGAAATTTTTCACCGTATTTCCTATAATATTTTTTTCTTCTGGAAAAAATCTTATTTGTTTTATTTCGACTAGAAAAAAAGCAGTTTTTAATAAAAAAAAAAACATTTTAAGGTCAAAATTATTAGCCCCCTTAAGCAATATTTATTTCATTGTCAACAGAACAAACCACTGTTATACAATGACTTGCCTAATTAACCGAGTGAAACCCTTAATTGTCACTTTAAGCTGAATACTAGTATCTTGAAAGATATCTAGTAAAATATTATGTACCGTCATCATGGCAAAGATAAAAGAAATAAGCTATTAGAAATAAGTTGTTAAAACTATTATGTTTAAAAATGGGTTAAAAAATATAGAAATTTGAAAAAATATACATGGGGGCTAATAATTCAGACTTCAACTGTATCCTTCAACAACTAGACAATGGAAAACATCCTTAAATGGAGCATAAACTGTACTCACATGCAGATGTTTGCATGAGGAGAGAGCATATACACGTTGTTCTCACAGAGAGGGTAAATAATGATGGCTTTACCCCAGTACACCAAATGTGCTGCTATCTGGAAGACCTGCGGGAGACATTGTAGAGCAGTGCAGTTCAATCAGAGCCCACCAGGGGGACCCGAGATGTTTTAGAATAAAAAGAGAACTAAAACAACTTAAATGTCAAAGTCATTCTTATGTTGATTCAACTACAACAGACGTTTTATTCGTCTTTGAAGCACTCTTGTGTTGTTGAAGCACATACAATATTGATTGACAGTATGCATTCTGAGCCGAAAGGGTGGAAGACAGACTGATGGCTGCGATATTATCATCACCGTGGAAGGTTTTACATTTTAAAGTGCCAATAGAGAAATATAATCAATTGCAATCTAATGTCCATTTACATGAATATGCTATTACACAAGTAACAGAGGGTAGGTTTTACTCCCCGTGATAAAACAAATTTTCTTAAACATACAGTGATTTTAAAGGAATAAAACTATGGAATTTCTTACCACTATAATTAATCGACATAACTAGGAAAAAAGATTTTAAAAAGCAAAATAGGGCACATTTCAGAAATCTGTATTTCTAAGTGTTTGTATGTGTAGTATTTAATTGTCGGGAAATTAAGTTTACATATTTTATTGAAGAAGTTTGTGATGCTAAAAAAGTTTGATTGTAAAGAATTGTAACGTATGAATGAATACAATTTTATTAAGCAAGTACCAAATTTTCTTATGAATTGAATAATGTTTGTATTTTAAGTGTTGTGGGACCCCAGGGAGACTAATGGGGATCCAAAAAAACTCAAAATCTCCTTTTTTTTAATGGTTTTTAATTTATTTATTTTTTAATAAGTTTTAATGGTTTATTGTGTTTGGTGAACATATTGAGGTTCTTTTATAAGACACCTTACTGACACCAAAACTACTGAAAATTAATAAAACTAGAATTAAAAAATGTAGTTATGTTAAGCTCTACAATATTTTATTCTGAAAACATTATTCAGTAATTCATTATTCAGTAAACTACAAACAAAGTGTAGCCTAATTTTAAACCTTGAAGAAGATTCGGCTCTTAAAACATCCAGAGTCCTTAGTGTTGGGCCTTTCAATATTGCTGGGACAACGGTTTTAGCGTAAATGGTTGAAAACTACTGTATTAGATAATAAATCATATGAAATGTTGAATGAGGTTATTACAAGTTTTTTTTCTGTCCGCTAGGTGGCAGCCTTAGACAAACTATAGGAAAAACGAATGCTGTAGGTCTCAAAAAGGCCCAATTTTAGTGATTGTTTTAAATATTTACAAATGTAATTTTATATCCAAAGAAAGCATATTAAATAAAAGAGGAAAAAAATAAGTCTATTTTAATGTTTCAAATAACCTCCGTAAAAATGAAATGTCATAAAATTCAGCTTAACAGATTTATGTGTGTGGAAAAGAATCAACTTATTAAAATATATAAAAGAATAAGCTATAATGCAAATTTTGATCATATTCAAAACTTCTAGTGGTTTGAATGATTGTGGCATAGTATAAAGTATAAATACATAGTAAGGGTGTGACAAGATCTCGTATGACGAGATCTCGCGAGATTAAATCGCGACGAGATTTCTCATCGAGGTGAAAAGTTGTATCGTGAGTCCTGATTATGATGGAGCGTGAGGGTGAAATTAGCATTGAAGATTGGAGGCAGGATTGGATTTGATCTGCAAATCAAGTGCTTTGCACACACCTGGCAACCCAGGCTGGCCTCGGAGTTGTGCTTGTCACTCGGTTGGGTGGGCGGGTGTGACGTAACCGCTTTTTTCACCGTAGTTCAGCGGGTGCCGCGTCCAACATAGGCTACAACTGCAGCCTCACACATTATGGTTCGTATCCATGCAATGGAGCACTTCAGATATGCTGAAAGTTATTCCTATTTTAGTCGCATTATTGAAGTGCAGATATGTAAACGCTGTAGTCAAACTATTAACACCTTGAAGGACTTTTAGCCGCATTTTGCGAAAGGACATACACACCTAGCGAGTCAGTAAAGCACCACAGACACACACATCTCTAAGCGTGCGTAAACAAACACACACACACACACTCACTGAATGATCTCCTGTAGACTCATCATCACGGAACGCATGCTGATTGTTTATTTTCTCATTGGCGTGCGGTATCAAACTCCAATAAAACAACTCTCTCCTATCAGTCCTTACTTCACATTCGCATCCAGTAGCTCAGAGTGAGTCACGGGGGCATAAACGAAATCTTGCTAAATGAAAGTGAAACTGATTTATTAAATTAAAAATTAAATACCAAAAATTACATATATTTTTTTTTAAGTTCAGTTTGTGGAAAGAAGTTTGATTTCTCATGTGAAATTGTACAGAGGAGAAGCCAGTCAGTAGAGTTTATAGCTAAATATTTAGCAGTGTTTGCATGTCCTTTACGACATAGAATTCATTGAAATAGAAATAAAATACCATCCATTAAAATGTTTTTAAAAAGCACCTAAATAGTTTTTTTCTATTTTGTGATTTTTTTTCTAGTTCAATAAAAATCTATTTTCCATTTATATATTAGCAAATATTTTGCTAATATTTTAAATTATATATAAAAAGATTATTTTCCATTTACATAGGCTATTAGCAAAATATTTAGCAGTGTTTTCATGTCCTTTACTGCGTGTAATTCATTAAAATAGAAGTAAAATAACATTCATTACAAGTTAATAAAAAAAGCACCTAAATAGTTTTGCGATTTGTGTTTTTTTCCTCAGTTGAATAAAAGACCATTCATATATTTCATCATTGGGGATTTCTTAAAACTAGTGTAAAAATCTCGTCTCGTTCTCGTGAACCCAATCTCGTCTCGTCTCGTGGAGTAGGCATCTCGTCACACCCCTAATACATAGTATAAGTTTTAAATGAACAGTTTATAGTTACAGTTAACAGTTTATATTTTAAAGCTTCGATGTAAACTTAAATAGACCCTTTTAATATAAATATTAATAAAACCTCCTGCTATTTTAACCATTACACAGATTGAAATTTTAATAGGTGTCTTCTGTAAATCATGGTAAAGATGTATGATAGTCATCAGAATAAAACATTAAAACATAAATACGACACAATGTAGCGTAAAAGGAAAAAAAATGAAAGCTTCCAAACACTTTCAATATTTCTGATGCTTGAAAATGCCTTTTTCTCTGTGATTGTGACTACAGCTGATGATCCTAGTCAAACCAGCAAGTGAGCTATATTTAAATGAATAGACAGGATCTGCTGGTGACCTGAAGGAGGGCGAGATCTGCGTCCTGCGCGAGCTGCTGCAGGTTCTTGACGGCGGAGCAGGTCTTGATGAGGCGAACCAGGGCAGGAGAGCAGTCCAGAGGCAGCTGAGCCAACAAAACCTTCTCATTGTCCAGCAGCAGCAGCGCATGATACGGCCTGCAGAGGGCAGAGCGACACAATACTTAAACCACACACTCAACTGCACCGTCAATGCACCTTCATTCATTCATTCATTCATTCATTCATTCTTTATAAAGCACATTAAAAAAAACAACCAGGGTTGAGCAAAGTGCTGTACATGTGACAGATACAAAAAATAAAATATGTTACACTGAGAACACATCCACGAAATATACGGAACAATAATGCAGAACAGCACGAGAAACTACATCTTAAACTATATCTTATTATTACTGTTCAAGTACTAACTGTGGACGAAGAATATTAGAATGAAAACTACACTAAAAAAATGTCAAAATCTTCAAATTTGCTGTAAATTTGCTTTGTAAAACTTTCTTTTAGTAGTACATTAAAGATTTGTAGCTGAATATTATTCATTCATTTTCTTTTCATTCATTTATTTATTTTCTTTTCGGCTTAGTCCCTTTATTAATCTGGGGTCGCCACAACGGAATGAACCGCCAACTTATCCAGCATATGTTTTATGCAGCGCATACCTTCCAGCTGCAACCCATCACTGGGAAACATCCATACACTCATTCACACTCGTACACTACGTACAATTCAGCTTACCCAATTCATCTATAGCGCATGTCTTTGGACTTGTGGGGGAAACTGGATTCATTGGATTTATGATAGCAACATCTACTTACTATGACACTGTTGGGGAGGGGAAGGGAAAGGGGACATTGAAAGGACATAAAAAAATGTGTAAACTGATGGTACTGTTATATTTGTAGCTGAAACCGTGGTCCTTGACAATAATTAATTAAATTCAAGACAATGGCTACCAGCACTTTGAGAGTAGATAAAACAAGGAAACTGGCAAAACAAAATTAATACCCGTGGTACCTGGTAATATGCTGAAGTCTAATGAAGAGAAACAATTGCTGTGTGAAAGAAACCTAAGATTTTATAACATTTACCACATCGTTATCATCATAAGAGCACAATGTATCATCGGGAGCCTTGGGTATTCATTTTAATCTGTATATGCTTTTGTTTTGACTCTGAAAGTACAAACAGTTGCATTATATCAATCAAGGACACCTATTTATTGTTCTGCTGAAATAAATAAAGTCTGAGTAAATTAACAGGATTTTTTTTATTTTAGGGTGAACTGGTACCTTTAACATTAGGGGAATCTTTTCAAATCACAAAAAGTTTTTATAATAGGAAAAAAGTTCTTTCAATTATTCACACATTGTTTATAATAACAAAAATCTATCTTTTAAAGGGATAGTTCACTCAAAGCTGAAAGTTCTGTCATCATTTACCCATCCTTCACTTGTCACAAACCTGAAGATAAAACACAAAAGAAGATATTTTGAAGAAAGATGGAAACCTGAGATCATTGACTTCCATAGTGTTTGTTTCTCTTACTACACTGTAAAAACATCTTGCTGCCTTATTGCTTTTAGTTGAATCAAAAGAAGTTTTCTAGTTATCTCAACTTACATTAATCAAACTGACTTTGTGTAATATTAAGTGTAAACTTTGTATAACTGAATTTATTTACAAAAAACTGTCAAAACCAGATTAACTTTAATATGTTAAAGTAACTTAAAAACATTTGATTTCATGACTTTTTTCTACAGTGTGTGAAAGTCAATACTGCTTTCTAACATTCTTCAAAATATCTACAGAAAAAAAGAAACTCATAAAGGTTTGGAACCACTTGACGAAGAGTAAATGATAAGTACATTTTCTTTTTTGGGTGAACTATCCCTAGAAGTGATCACTAGAAGTGATGACTGAAAATTCTATTACATCAATGCCAAAAAAGAAAGAGAAAAAAAATGAGCTGTTTTTATACATTCAAGAATGTACATGAACACATGATACAGCTTTATTAAATGTTTAAATATGCTGAATAAGTGCTTGCTGTCACCCACCGAATGGCCTTTAGGCTGCGCTCGAGAGCCTCTGGTGGGATGTGTTTTCCTCCTACTCTGTGGATTTTGTGTGGCAAGCAGAAACTGACCTCCAGCCAGTTATTAATATGAAGCCGAACAACTCCAGTTGTGCAGAGGCTGAGAACAAGACACAGTGTATATTACCACAACAAAAATGACAAGAACTGTACGTTTAGTAAGAATTAGGACAAAGTGCTATTTCTAAAGACCAATACTAACTTTCTGCAACATAGTAATTAAAAATATATAAAAATAAATGTTTGTGATATATAGTCTTTGATATGTTGTAATTGCTGTTATAATGATGTGTCAACCGTCATTCATTCAATAAATGGCAAATAAATATGATTAGAATTGTTAATCGGAAAGTTAAAAGTATATGCAAATAAAATGTATTTATGTTGCTTGAAAAACCTTTACTTTATTTTTAAGTTGTTTTGAAAATAATTATGTAGGTTTCATAAATGTACTAAACATTACTGTTGAAAATCATAGAAAACAACATAAGATCTATATATTTTTTTATACATTTTTTATCAATATCGCAGACCCCTAAAAGGACATTTTCTTTTTCCTGAAAGATTACAGCCCATAACTAATCTAACTTTCAAAACCTAAAACCAAAATGAAATGCAATGCAAGAACAATATGATTAATCAAACATTACACAGGTTTCCCACTCTTAGTCAAATGTAAAAACCCCTGACATTAAGTGACTTAAAAGCTTAATTGACATGACAATAATGAACAGGAAAACAGGCTGTTCTGTTGAGCAGCTCCTCCTGAATTTAGCGATTTCGCATTCGCTAAATTTAAAGAAAGAAAAGTACATAAAAATAGTACAAAAATATTTTCCTGCAGATTTTGGCCAGTCAAGACACTGTTCAAATTCCTGCCGCACCATCTGCATTGTTTTATATTAAATACAGTTATATTTGCATATAGAAAGTGCTCATCTGCACAGGCAAAACATGAAACATCATAATAAAAGACTCAGTAGAAAAATACATTTTGATAAACAAAAAACTTTCAATTTGTTTTTAATTACATGATATTCCAGAAATTCAATGACCCGTGGGAACTTTATTATTAACCACAGATGACAGAAGTGTTCTTTTCTCCTTTTTTATTTTCGTAAATGTGTGTATATTTGTGGAAATATGCGTGTATCATTTACGTGTGTATTATGTGTACTACAGCTCAAGATTGAAAGAAAATAAAGAACGAATCTCTGAATGCTTTGTTCCCTCACCTGTCATAGGCCTCTTTCAGGTCTCTTGCTAACTTGCACTTGGGAAGGATCTGTCGAAATGGTGACTGTGGCGAGCCGTCAGCTGTAAGAACGGGTAAACATCAGTAAATGTCAAACTTCAGTGCTGCTATACTGAGGTCAAAGGCTGCTGGCTGGTCTCACAGTCCGTAATGGTGGTGACCTCGTCTTGCATTGCCAGCATCAGTTTGGCTTCTCTGGTGAGGTACTGACACCTGCGCTCCTCGTGCTGCAGAGCGATGGCGATCCGCCGGGACAGATTGTGCATACAGCTGATCACGGATGCGTCCGCATTCGCCTGCAGGAGACAGAAGCACTCAGAGAGTTAGCGTTTAGGTCATGATTTCATTGCATTTCATTCATGTGCATCTACTGTATCATTTATAGAATAACACATAAGAAATGCAGTTCAGTTAATTTAAAGCAGTTCTGTGATGAGGGTGTATTATTTGTTTATTTATTTATTTTGTATCATTAAAATGTATTATATTTTTTGAAAGAACAGGGGATAAGAAGTCTAATTAAAAAGAGTTGCTATTCCCTATATTCCCATATTCTTTCAGTAATTTTTTGATTACTTAAAAAAATAAGCTTTTTATTGAGTTTCACTGCTTCTTAATATTTCAAACAATTCTGCCCAAATTAAAGTTATGTGGTCCAACATTTGTTTTATATTATTAAGAAGGGCCTAAAATTTACATTTTGCCACATATGTCAAAGGCTGGCAACTTGAGAATGTTTTTTATTATTAATTACTCAAAATTTGTTATTGTTAAATGATATATTATAATTTTAGGTGAAATTGTAGATATAACAAATCAATAAAAAAAAACACAGTAAAATACAACTAAATTGCACAGTATTTATTATGATTATGATTATTATTATGATTATTATTATTAGTAGTAGTAGTAATAGTAGCAGTACATGGCAGTAATAACATAACAAAACAAATAATTATGATTAACTATTGCTCCTTGCCTGTTTTACTAAAGCATACTACATTGTATGTAAAGATGTATGAAATAATTCAATTATCATTGTTGTTATTATTATTATATATATATTTTAATATATATATTATATTAAAAAAAGCTTTGCCTTAGTTTTATTGTTATTAATCTGTTTATTATTATACAACAGTAGTAAAATCACAAAAGTACTAACATCACACAATATTTTACATAACATCATTACATTTAAACTTATTCAATTCTTTGAATGCAGCAAATTTTAAAAAATTAAAAACAAAACAATATCAACCGTTTAACCAAAATGTTCTATTTATTTTATTTATTTATTTCATTGTGTGTGCGCCAATGAAAAATATTTCAATAAAATTACAGGAACAGCCCTGCCAACAAATGTGAAAAAATGTTAAAAATAAATGAATATGCAATTCATTACTTGTACACTTATATATAAAGACATGAAAGCTTTATCTATCATTTCAAATAATATATTACTGATAATTTACTAATAGCTGTTTATATTTATTTATATTTATAATATTACAAGTAATGTAATAAGTTATATTATAAAAAGTATTCAGTAAAATATTACCCATATGCATCCACAAAAACACATTTATAAAGTATATATGAAAACTTCATTTTAATCTGATGAGTTGGTTAAAGATAAGGCACTTTTTTCTCTATTGGTCAAAGACAAAAAAAAATTTTCAAGCAACAAAGCAAAAAAATGAAAAAACATAAAAAGGTGTGTTTAATTTTTTATGAGAATTTAACCCCCACCCTTCATTTTTACATAAATATATGTTTTATGTTCAATGATGATGGAACATTATTTATTTCACCCATATTTTGATGGTTTATTTAACTATATAGAGAAAGAGAGAGTAATATAGAGAGAGTAAGAGTAATCACTTTTGTAAATTACATTTGAAGTGGAGACCAAAACAAGAAATATGTCTATTAATTTATTTGTTCCAAAATGCATTAAAAAAAAATGCAATAACTGACATGCACATAACATTTTAAATATCATTTTAACATTAACAAGTGTTTTTTTTTTTTTTAAATACACCTCCACATTCGGATCATGCACACATTGTAAAAGTGCAGACTCATGGTAGGCTGGGTGTGTTTGTGTATGTGTGTTGAAGAGCTGATAGGAGTGTGTGTGTCTCCAGCAGTGACTCAGCTCTGTGCAATGTGTGGTCAGCTCTGACCGGCTGCAAGCTGATAGACAGAACACTGGAGGTTTATCAGCGCCGCACCCTTTCTGAGAAACTGAAGACCCTCACAGACAAACAGCTGACTCACCACTACTACAGCAATTAAATGAAAAAAATGAATTTATTTCATTTTTTAATTCATAATTTTTTTTTTAAATTTCATTTATACATTTTTAAGTTTTTCCTCAAAGTATAATTTAACTTTGGTTAAAACTAAACAATTTAATATAATCTAAATCTAAAATTATTATTGTTATCAAGAAATTACAACTACATTCACACACAAAAAACATTTTTTAATATAGAGACACTAAATATATATTTTTTGCTTTAGTTTATTTTATTTTTATTTGTTTGTTTATTTAACAGGGACAATTCACTTGACATTGTCATACAGAGACAACCGATGCTGTGTACATAGGCCATATAGCATAAAGCTAATTTGCAGCCCTCGTACCTGGTTAGGCTTTACACAATAAAAATAAAATAAAAATCAACAAATAAAAAACATACTAATAATACAACAGACATGTATATACAGAGCCACAAACATAAAATGTAGTCAATCTGCATACTAAAGAAAAATGTAGACCTGACCAACATGAAATGAATCATATTTAATGTTCAAAGTATAATCTTGCTTTGGACCAACCTAAAAAAAACAACTGTATTTGTTACACCTAAATTTAAAAATTAACCTCAAATTATAGCTTTGATTTGGTTGAAAATGAGAAATGTACTTTAATATTAATCAAAATATTTATTCTGCCCTAGGAAAAAATACAGTGACTTAAAGGTACAATATTGTTTTTATAGACAAATGAATAGAATTACTTTGGTTCAACTTATAATCTAAATCCAAGTAAAATTGTACACTGAAAAAAATGATTCAAAGATGATTCCTTGGATTTACTAAATTAAAGTTAAGTGGTTGTAAACAATTTATTTGGCTGAATTTAAACAAACAAATTAAGTTGAACATTACTAAATTTTATTTGTTTAAATTCAACACATAAATTGTGTTGAATTTTTCAGTGTACTTTGGACTAAACTATAATCAATACATATAATGTTAGTCCATGATAAAAGTCACGGAAGATGGTAATAACAAAACTCACAATTAAAATACATCAAAACTGGAAGCACACAAAGAGTATCTTTTTTATCAAGTTGTCACATGAAATGAAAACATCTGGTTTAAAGTAAAAACATTGCTTTGAGAAAAACTATTGTGTTTAAAATGTATCTAGGGGCTTTTGTTTGTTTGTTTTTTGTTTACTTTAAGGTAATCTGAATAAAACAGGTTATACTCAGAAACCATAATTTTCACTTAATCCAATATAAAAATGCTCTTTGAGTGAAAGTAGTTTAACCTTTTTACAATGTAGAGATGCATCATCAAAAATTAAGGCTAAGATGAATTCCTATAATTTACAATAAAAGTGTTACACTTTATACTGTATAACTGACAATATAATAAAAATACATATATTCTTGAAAAATCAATATTTCATCACATTTTGATTTTCAGAATAATACCACAACAGTGTTTAACGTCATTAATAATATAAAATGTTTCTTTCTCAGAAAATTAGCATATATTTGAATGATTTCAGAAGGACTATGTGACAATGGAAACTGAAGTAATGATGCTGAAAATTCAGCTTTGCATGACAGGAAAAGATTCAATTGTCGACTATATTTTAATATGAAACAGTTATTTTAAACAATATTATTATGTTTAATGTTTTTGAGTCTTGGTGAACATAAGAGTGTAATTTTCTTTTTTTTTAAGTGCAAATCTTGCTGAACTAAATATTTAAAATGTTTATCTGTTGGTGTTACATCATTATTTTAAAACAATTGTCAAATAACAGCATGATTTTCACACATTTTAAGCATATTTTTGTAGGTCATACTACCTCTGATAGTGGTGTGCAAACATTTTTCACTTACATTTTAAATAAAGAAGTGACTTCAAATATTTTAAATATGTATATAAATATGATATCAAATATTTTCAGTGTCTGCATCAAATTAAATTGACTAAAGTAATTTTATAAATACAGAAAGCATATTATACAAATATAAAATGCCAACGTTGATGTTTGAAATAATTCTGTAAAGATAAAATATAAAACAACATGTGTAAATATGTGTTTTTATTTTCATTTAAATATGAAACCACATATTTAGTCAAATTTTACTTTTGAACATACACAATTCTATAAAATATAGTAATTTTAAAGACTTAAAATGACAATTGACGAGTATTTTGGGGCTATACGGTGATCCTAATAGTTAAATATTAAATTAGTCATTTAATATGTCAACAAATCATTCTTGATAAATATACCTGACACAATTTTGGAGAGTATAAAAACTGTTTTACACTGAATGACAATTTAATGGGTCTTTCTGACATATTTATTTATTGTTTTCTTACCCGTAATGCAAACACAACACTGAACAGAATCATGGTGGGCAGCTCTCTTTTAGGGGAGGGGTCCGTTTTAGAGACCTGTGGAAATGAACATCAAGAATAAACAGAATAACATGAAACTGATTTTATCATTACGCATGTATTTCAAAAGGAAGAACGTCTTTGAGTAAATTTTAACGTTGTATTATTATGGTAAATTAACTGAATGCTGCATTCAAAACTTTAAAACAATACATTATTATAAAATCTTGTATGCAACTAATTTTGTGTTAATAATAATAATATATGCATACATTATAGAAAAAGTGGTCATTTAATGATTTGAATAACTGAATTTACCTTAACTTGACATTATTTGATTACAAACCAGGTTACAGTGTTTGTTAGTATATATATTATAGTACTTCTTGGCATTATGGTCTGAGTAACACTTTACAATAAGATCTACAATGTAAGTTAATGTATTTACAAACATGAACAGACAATAAACAATCCATTTAGAGTATTTACTCATCTTTATTAACATTAGTTAATGAAAATGAACTCATTCATTGTTAGTTCATTACCTCATAACTAATGTTAACTAACTAATTAACTAATGTTAACAACTTTGCATTTCATGAATTTGTTAGTAAATGTTTAACTAATAGCTGAAGAAGATTGTTCATAATTAATTTATGTTGGTAAACACATTAACTAACATTTTTATTATTTTACAGTGTGAGCATGGTCTCCTGACACACTTTCTAACAGAAGGTGGAGCTGTTAGCCTGTGATCACAGCGGCGGTCCTCTGAAAAAAAACATCAGCCGCTCATCATTCATAGTTTCATGACACCTAGTTATCAACTAGACACTTAGAAGAGGCTCAGGCTACTATGATCACGAATGGCCTGACCTCAAAACCCTTTGACATAGAAAGAGGTACAAGACAGGGGTGTCCCCTTTCTCCCCTGCTCTTTGCCCTTGTAATTGAGCCACTAGCTGAATCTATAAGACAATGTCAACATCTTTTTGGAATAACAGTAGGAGACGAAGAGCATCGGATTTCTTTATATGCAGATGACGTGCTGCTGTATATTTCTGAACCAGATAGGTCAATCCCAGTGATACTAAAATGTCTTTCAGATTATCCGGATATAAAATTAACCTGTCTAAGTCTATGGCACTCTCTTTCCATATTCCTAATCTAAACGATCTTTCGTCCCTTTCACCCTTTAGAATAACTTCTGTAGGTTTTAAATATCTTGGCATATTTATTACACCAATACTAAACGATTTATTTAAAAAAAAATTGCCCCTCTTTTTGAAGTTATTAAAAAAGACCTTAACATTTGGAGGACACTTCCTATTTCTTTTTTGGGTAGGATTAATGTAATCAGAATGAACATTCTCCCAAAATTTTTATATTTATTTCAATCCCTTCCTTGTTACTTAAAGACATCAATAAGCACCTTTCTAAATTTATTTGGAACCACAAAATGGCCAGAATTAACCTCAACAAATTAATGAAACCAAAAGAAATGGGAGGAGTAGCTTTACCAAACTTATGTCTTTACTTTTGGTCAGCACAAGTGAAACATATGGTCAGCTGGTACAATGAAAGGACTGACTCTAGATGGCTTAACATGGAGGCAACAGCCTGTGCTCCTCTCCCAATAAAGTCCCTGCCTTTTATTATAAATGTTAAAAAACTTGAATGCGTTTCAACAAATTTCATTATCTCAAATACCCTTTTAACATGGGGAGACATTAAAATGAACTTTAAAGTTCCAGCTAATATCACTTTGTTCTCGCCTATTGCTTTTAACCCTGATCTCACAGTAAATTTGCAAAATATCGGTCTTTTAAATTGGTCCAAATCAGGGATTCTAAAATTATCGTGCCTCTTTAGACAGTACACTTAAATCTTTCCAAGAAATTTCAAACCAATATAATATACCACAATCCAATTTTTTTTTAAATACCTTCAGCTGCGTCATTTCATTAAATCTTTGTCCGATAAGGGTAAACTGAGATTTGAACTTACAGCCATAGAACAAATTGTAACGAGCAGTTTTTCCAAGGGACTAATATCCAAAATATACAAAGCTCTGTCTAACTCATGTCCTTCTTCCTTTGAGAATTTGAAGAGTGTGTGGGAAAAAGATTTAGGTCACGAAATTGAAGATACAGATTGGTCTGAAATATGTAACAATTTGTTTTCTAAATGTACTTCATTGGGTGTTCATGAACTCAGTTATAAATTCATTAACAGAGTTTATCTTACACCCTTGCGTCTGAAAAAGGTTTACAGAAACTCCTCTGATCTTTGTTTTAACTGTAAAAAATGCAAAGGGTCATTCCTTCACTGTTTCTGGTATTGTGACAAAATCATCTCTTTTTGGAAGAAAATACATCACTTTCTACAAGGACTCTTTAAGATAAAATTTAGCTTCTCTTTGGAATTTTATTTGTTATATGGTGGAATAGAGAATGTGTTAGACACCCACACCAAGCATTTGTTTTTAATCTTGGTCTATCTGGCAAAGAAATGTATACTTTTATTGTGGTCATCTCCTCAGGTACCCTCCTTTAAAATGTGGTTGTCTCAAGCATGTACGTTATTTCCACTCGAGAAACTCACCTATGACATGCATCAAAAGTCAGATGACTTTTGGCAGCAATGGACACCTTTTTGGCATTACATCAATAATTCCTCCTGATTTTCTATTCTATGGTTATTTATATATATATATATATATATATTTTTTTTTTCCTGCTTCTAACCTGACTGTATTATACTGTTACTTGTTTGTACATTTCCCGTTTTTTCCCTGCTGTATAGCTGAGACTGTATTTGTATGTGCTGATGTACTAAAATAACCGACGATTAATAAAAAAAAAGAAAAGAAAAAAAGAAAAGGAATAAATGGTCGCTACAGTCTTAAAAATCCAGTCTTACATCTTTTCCTTAATGGTTATATAGCATGTTATCAATCAAAGTTTTTAGGTCAGGTCAGAAAGTTAATTTGATAAAAATTTATACTTTTATCCAACTAATATGTATTAAGTTGACCAAAAATGACATTAAATACAATTATAACGCTACAAAAGATTTCTGTTTTAAGTGATCAAATGAATGCTGTTCTTTCTATTGCTCTGATTTTAGTTTAAGACATAACTGGATTTTAAAATGTATTACAAAAAAACAGTTATTTATTACGAGTAATTATTAAAAATAACTAAATTAAAAGTTTTCCAAATAAATAGTACTTAAATAATCAAACATTGCATTTTGACAAATAAATACACATTAGTATAACATGTTAAAATGGTAAAAATCTACAAATTATAAAATAATTCATACAAAAATATAAATTAGTCCATATATATATATATATAATATTTACATATTATATTTATTTTTTGTATGAATTTGTATACATTTATTGAACAAAAATGTTATTAAGATAACAGTAAAAATATACAAAAAACAAGTAACTACAAAATTGATAAATATGAATGCTAGAAATTTTATTACAAATTAATAAACATTTTCTAAAACAAAGTAAAAAAGATTTTTATATCATTTTATTAAAATGATCTTTTAAATAAATGATGAAAAGTTGTAACAAACTAACAAGCATAAATTAAACCATAACAAAAAATATGGTAATAAAAATACAAAAAATAAGGTTAAAACAAACAAAAACTAATTTGATTAAAATAAATACTTAAAGATCTACTAAATAAATGTGTAAAGAAATAAAGAAAGAAAAAATAAATACAGAGAACTTAATAATGAAGCTTAATGGAAACTAAATATTTTCCAAGTAACATTTTAGGTCTATTTATTTTATATATATAATATTTTTTAACAGTATAGACTGGATCTTCATAATAGTGCTTATATACATACCATTTACAATTTAAGACAGTGATTCCTTACATAAGCATGATCATATCTGAGGGCTCCCCATAAACTGCATTAATATTTAAGTAATGGTATCGGTCTTGTCTTACCTGAATAGTATGAGGAGACTGCAGTAAGGTTGGATGTCCGACGAAGCGCACATTGTCTATTTTTAGTTCAAACTTCTTGCCGCACATATCAGACTTGGTGGCCAAGATGGTGGCAAGAATAATATCAGAAAACCTTTCAAGGGAACAAAAAAAGAGCACTCAGATAACAGGAATAAAACTAAAATACGTGTGTATAATCCCAATGGAGGGTCTAATAAAGGCTATAAAGCTCTAATCTACTCACTGATGGTTTTACATTCTAAATAAACTATATTTCTAGGGGATTCACTAGGGATGGGTTACAGTATAAATAATTTGGACTTTTTCTTGATCTAAATATACCAATAATGTCTAAAATATGTGTATAGGTAAGACTGTGTGGTGATTGGATTCCTCTGGCAGATTAATGAATCTATGCTAGCTTTACTGCACCATTTCTATATACGTTTCACCCACTTCAGTAATGCACATTGAGGCAAACCGCCAAGAAACCCGTGGTACACAATTAAGTGGTCTGATTCCAACAATTATTCTCATTCAGTGGTGGAAAAAAAATGAAGGGCAACAGGTCTTGAAATGGGTTGAGTATGTGAACACTGCACTAATGCAGCAGGCCCATCACCTGCATAACATTCAATTAAATGCCATTTATGATTGAAAGGTGATTCTCCCACAATTCTGCATTTCAATGAACGAACAAAATTACAACTGTATTATTGGCACTGTTAGCATTATGTATTCAGATCTGTTGCTGTGAATCAAGCTGATACTAAGAGGGTTTGTTCACACTTAGTTCGGTTTTCTTGTTTAATTTGGTAAGGACCAGAAAATAAAATTATACATTTAGTTCAATTAGTGTTCACGATGTCATTTGTAAAACCGAAACTTAGGATGTAAACAAAAAAGTTGCTTTTATGCCATTCATTTTTTCTGATGGAAGTTACTTAAAGTGTTAGCTTGCCCAAAAATTTAAATTATATTATTAATTATTCACCCTCATGTCGTTCAAATCCTCTGGGACCTTCGTTAATCTTCAGAAAACAAATTAAGATATTTTAGATGTCTAGATGTGAAGATAAAAAAAAGGGTTTGAAAGGGCATGATGGCGAGCAATAACTATTGACAGAAATTACATTTTGAGTGAACTAACCCTTTAACATCTACAACAATGCCGTTTGCTGAACTAAATGCACTAGTTGTATATGAGTAAATATGATAATAATTACATCATAACTTGTAAAGAGCATGTAACGTGTAAAAAAAATTAAAAAGAAAACAAATAAATAAATGTGTCCATAGCACACCCAAATGTAGATGAAAGGAGATTTCTGATGTTTCTGAAGCCTGTCCGGAACTGCAATGAAAAACACAACTATGAAATAATTTTTTTTTTTTATATTTGAGCAGTCTGTCCTTTTTATAGCCACATCTTCTGACATCAAGTGTCACTTTTGGTTTGAAGTCTTCAGTCCATATTGTGTCCATATTTGAGTCAACCAGTCTTCATTTTGATCCATCTTTTCATGGTCTGCTTGATTGGGGCACACCAGAGTTCACACTAAAAGTGATAGTTCACCCCAAAATGCCAATTTACTCACTATTTACTCACTCTCAAGTAGTTCCAAACCTTTATGAGTTTCATTCATCTGTTGAACATAAAAGAGGTTATTTTGAAGAAAGCTGAAAACCTGCAACCATTGACTTCTATTGTAGAAAAAACAAAGACTATGTGAGTCAAACAGGTTTCCAGCTGTCTTCAAAATATCTTCTTTTGTGTTCAACAGAATAAAGAAACTCATAAAGATTTGAAACAAGTAAAGAGTAAATGATGACGAGTAAATGATGAGTAAATTTCCATTATTGGGTGAATCTTCCTTTTAAGTTCATTACAAACAGTGCCTGAAATGTTTGCACATTAAAAATAAATACAACCTCCTCTTGTGTCAATTACATTTACACACTGCCTCCAAACCTTTTGTCCATCAAAAAAAATTCAGATTGGGTTCTTTTTTTACCCCTTCATTTTATATGAAAGGTGTTTGATCCCTATTGTATGCTGATTTTAATGCCTGCTGTGAATTTGTGTTCATGCCTTTGACATGTTGCCAGTCTCTGTTTAGGATTAATTCAATTCAATGGACAATATTTGCTCTTTTTTTCTTTTTGAAAAAAAGAGAGGGGAGCAAAAGCATCACTGCGTGAAGACTCTGTTCTGTATTGCTTTGCATTTGTTCAATGGTTTCTGTACTTAACAAATTTTTTGAATAATGAATATAAAAAAATGCTTACGAAAATTTCAGACTTAGTGTACAAAGAAATTTACTCCAATTAAAAAGACTAACAGTGCACCAGTGTTTGTTTTATTTAAACCAAACTGAATAAGTGTGAACACACCCTTACAAATAAATTACACAAGATTCTCTTTTTTTTTTGCAATTTGAATGCATATATATGTGAACATCACCATATATATGCCAGATAAATTACCAGGGAGAGAAAGTGAACAAAGATGGGGTGCTCTGGAAAAAGGAGAGGTGGTTTAAAATGGTGGTTTAATCTTACCCTGATACCAACTGTTCATCAGTTAGTGGACTTTGTTCTCTGAAATGGGAATGGGCCATAAAGAAAGAAAAAAGGGACAAACAAAATGGAAAAATGCAGCAGACAAGTTGGCAGGATGCATCACACAAGGGTGACAAAAACAAACCTCATTTTAAGATTTCAGATTGAGCAAATGGATTAAAATGAAAAAATAAATCAGCCTTACTGAAGACTACTTTCTTTAAAGCAACTCAAGACAATAGGTCTACATGGTTCAAAGGTCAAAAAAGCATTCCAGCTCACAGTCTGAAACGGTTTGTTCGAATATCTGTTATCTCTAAACCCCGCCTTTTTCAAGTTCCTACTTCACGCAGATTGGTCAGATGGTCCAGTCTGCTGTGATTGGTCTGTGGTCAATGGCATGTGTCAGAAAACAAACACCCATTAGAGCGGGCATACACTGTGCGATTTTGGTCTGATTATAATCTGAATTTCAGCTCTGTAGTGCATCTTTAGTTGTGCTGTGCTCATGCAGTGCACATGGGGAATGGAAAGGCCATGAACCTCTCCAGATCGGCAATCACACATTTGGATATTTGGACATGTTATAATGGGTAATAATATAATGTGTTATGAGCACAACACATTATATTTATAACTGTAACTTGCCATTTTTAAAAAAGCTTATCTTTATCTCATAAACATGCTGATCTTTATGGAAGGTCATATGATGTTTACCATGCTACTTTGAATAATAGGTCTGAAATTGCATGCATATATGACTTCAAAAACAAGATTATCACTATTTAATTGACTGCAAACAATGTTGTACTTTGATAGTCATTGGCTGCTAATATGATTTCCCTATTTAGAATTTGCAAAGAATGCTTTTCTGAAATTATATTATTAAGGAGAAATGTGCAAATATAAGACGAACTTTGCCCCCTATCTACAAATCTATGCTCTTTCTAAAGAAAATCTATGCTCCTTTATATTGCTTGCTTTTTAATATTTTACATACTCAATTACTCATTTATTCATTCATTTTCTTTTCGGCTTAGTCCCTTTATTAATCTGGGATCGCCACAGCGGAATGAACCGCCAACTTGTCCAGCATATGTTTTACGCAGCGGATGCCCTTCCAGCTGCAACCCATCATTGGGCAACATCCATGCACACTCATTCACACACATACACTACGGACAATTTAGCCTTCCCAATTCACCTATACCACGTCTTTGGATTTGTGGGGGAAACCGGAGCACCCGGAGGAAACCCACGCGAACACGGGGAGAACATGCAAACTCCACACACAAATGCCTAGTCCACCTCAATTACTCAAAACAAACTAAATAAATTATTAATATCCTATCAAGAATAATGAGAACTGTGGTGATATATACTGGTGATTTATTAACATGCCCTATGGGTTTACTCCATGCAAAAAAGCCATATGTAAAGGACACTGTATTTAAAACATGTACACATAAAAATATATAAATGTGTCAAAATAAATAAGGGAATCTGCCTTGTATAGTACCTTGAATCACCATCCTGGTCCTCCGTAGAGTCACCTGAGGTATTCAACACATATGGACTCCGCTGTTTTGCTTTGATAAAAAAAGAAAATGCTTGTTTGTTTGTTTTTACATAATACATTTGAAAACTAATATCAGTGATACTGAAAATATGCCATATTTTTGCAATGTATCAATCAATAAACTAAGTTGAAGACGTGTTATTGTGATATGCAGACCAATATGACGCTCTCCAGTACAAACGAGGAAAATAGATGGAGGAATACTTACATGTAGCAGAGGAGGTGTTTTCAGATGCTCTCTGGAACGGGTATCGGAAGAGCAGTTTATTTCCTCGGCTGCCAGAACTGACTAATATCACACTTATGGGACTTGTTTTTTCTCCATTGGGCTGCAGGCTGGACTCGGACTGTTTCCACATCGGCTTCGTGTCTGAGTTTAAATCTGCTGACCGCTGCTTGTACATCCTGACGCCTTTTGTGAAATATGTATGTTATGTCCAAAGACTGAAAGAGAATTATGTGACTTTATATGATAGGATTGGACAGGAGTGGTCGGTTAAATTCTTCCACTGCATTGGAGTTTAACCGAATGAGTATGAGAAATCCAGTACATTTGATGAACTGCATTACTGATAATAACTTAAAGGACTGGTTGATTAATCACAACTTCTGTTAGCATGCTGGCTAGCCAAAATCAGCAACAAAATAATCACACGTAACGTTATCATTCACCAGATAGTAAACCAAAATGTTTATCCATCAGTCACCGGCTGGCGACACTAAATATGCCCATTTTATTGTAATCTGGCAGTGAAATTTAGCACTGACAGCTAAACGTCAGTCCTTGCTGAAACACAACAGCTCAGTGTTTGGTGTTACTCTACGTGCGTCGTAGAAACACAAATGACAGGCTGCAATGGTTCCGCTTATCTTTCCTTGTTATCCAAATGCATGCATTTTGTGCATATTTTATTGCGTAATATTTTAAAATGTTATTTACTAAAGATCTTAACAGTGACTGGCACATCGACAACACAATTGGTCAATTAGCCTACTTAAAATAATTTTGAGAATAGGGGCTCAGTGGTTAGCACTGTCGCCTCACAGCAAGAAGGTCGCTGGTTCGAGTCCCGGCTGGCCAGTTGGCATTTCTGTGTGGAGTTTGCATGTTCTCCCCGTGTTCGCGTGGGCTTCCACCGGGTGCTCCGGTTTCCCCCACAGTCCAAAGACAGGTACAGGTGAACTGGGTAAGCTAAATTGTCTGTAGTGAATGTATGTATATGGGTGTTTCCCAGTGATGGGTTGCAGCTGGAAGGGCATCCGCTGTGTAAAACATATGCTGAATGATGGAATCATTCCGCTGTGGCGACCCCTGGTTAATAAAGGGACTAAGCCGAAAAGAAAATGAATGAAGGAATTGTGCTAGAGAATAAATATATATATTTTTTTTTAATAGTTTTTTATTGGTATCAATAGGTTTCATGATAATTTAATAATTATTGAACATTTGAAATGCGCAAAAGGTTGTTTAATTTAAACTTCATAAAACAAATAAAGGGAGGCAAGAATAGGCCTAGTTACTTGGAAAATGTAAAGGTTATTTTGCAAACAAAACAGAATAAGGCATGGCTGAGGAAACCCATTTTTGAAACCTATTTTCAATATAGACAATATAAAATAATAATTAGTATTATTATTTTTTCCAAATTAATTGTTGATTTAGTTAAACATTGCAAGGAAAGTATATAGGCCTATATGACAAAACAGACATTCAGTGCATTGCTTACTGTTTTCTTTTTAGTGATGAAACAATTTTTGCAGGATGTAAGATTAAACTGTGTTTTGGTGAGTTATATATTACATGTTGTGAAGGCTAACATAATAACATAACACAGCTAAATATATAAACTTTTTCCCACTTTAAAATAAATACAAACTGGGGGGAAATAATACAGTGAATTAAAAATCATGTTATTGTTGGCTAAAGTCTGAGTGGTGGAGCTGGTGATGTTGGGTGTGGCAGCAATAATTATAAAAAAGACCCCCTACATCAAACACAATGCCTTTGCAATACGTAGTAGGAAATTAAAATGAGTTTAACAGCTAAGGATAAAGTGGTCAGGCCGATGTCATAGGACAAGAAGCTCTGGGAGGCACTGCACTTTGACTTGTGTAAAATAATGTGATGATTGTAATGTGTAAAAAAAAACAAATTCTTCTCCCTGCAGAATGCTTGTTGTCTACCCACAGACTAAAATTTATTTGGCCTGATTACTCTCTCGACTCTCCCCAAGTGAAGAAACATGGCAAAAAATGTGATGGGTGCCATCACTGATGCTGTGGGCAAAATGGATGATCTTCTTGGTGCTTCGAGCTCCTTGAGTGATCTCCATGCCACCAAAGTCCGCATAGACCCTGTAAATTTCAAGGTGAGATCAAGGGTGCAATTCTGGGGGAACAAAACTGATTATATGTGGAAATGTTATATGTAGTAATGTTTTGTATAAATGCCTTCATTTCAATTTTTATTCAGCCTGAATTTCAACATATAACATAAATATAAAAATTTATGAAAATATATATTTTAAAATAATGTGAAAGGTATATTTGACTTTGATGCATCCCTCTTTTGCAACTCGAAAAAAAGTGGCTGTTGCCATTGAAACAGGTAACCATTCATTCATTCAATTTCTTTTCAGCTTAGTCCCTTTATTAATCTGCTAACAGCAGTCGCCACAGCGGAATGAACCGCCAACTTATCCAGCATATGTTTTACACAGCGGATGCCCTTCCAGCTGCAACCCATGACTGGGAAACATTCATACATCCATACAATATATATGTATTTAAATGGTAATTGGAAATTAAATGGTTAGAAGCGGCTTATATCCTTTTGGCTGATGCATTTATAAATAATTAGTAAATAAGATGCAGAAACCCATTGCAAATTTGCAATTGTTTTTGACTTAGAATGCAGGAAAAATTAGCACTTAAATATTTGATTTAGGGCTATGTTTAATCTTCACAGATTGAAAGATCTGTCTAAATTTGTTGAATTTCTACAGTTAAAGCTCTTTAAAATTCAAGATATCTTGGCAATTGAAAGTTGTAACTTCCAAGTTCATGGGAAACATGCAAGTCATTACCATGATATAATAACACAAATAATAATAAAACTGCCATATGGTTTTAGGTTTTAAGCTAAGTATAATTTATTGTGGAATTATGGAACCACATGGGAAAAGCCCTGGTCGAGAGAACACATGCCATACATAGTGAGTTTCCTCTCCTCGCTTCCTTTCCTTCGTGATTCGAGGGAAGGACGCGAGGACAGAAATTAAATCAAGTGAAATATTAATACTTATTGGGGTTAACTGAGTGGTGGCTAAGTGGTAAGAAGGTTGACAACAAGAAGGTTGCTGAAGGTGGTCTTTTGCAGCAGAGAATTTAAATTACAACTTACAACGAATGAAACATATGACATGAATAATAAAACTTCTACTTTAGTTGATATCGCAAGGTGTCAACTGGACACATATATCAAACAGTGAGCTTTACCAGTAACGTTCATCACAATTATTAATTGAAAAAATTTAGCTAACAATAAAAAATATATGCTGGTATTTCACTGAATGTGAAATTATTAAATATGTAAAAGCATAAAACTATAACTTTATATGAGCCTTTTAATACCTCACAGATTGTTGTATGTCTATAATTTTTTATATCATTTTGGTATACTTGATGTTACATTATGGCCTCTAAAAATGCATCTTTTGGACAAAAGATGTATTACTGTCAAATCTCTTTGTGTGTACGAAACATTCATGCTGATTTTAAATTTATACCACACAACTGAACACAAATACTTGGATTTTCATTCAATGTAAAGGAATACAGGAAATCTCTTATAATTAGATCATTATAATAGGAAAGGACAAAACTAATTCTAAAGTTGCCAGATACATCAACCAATGCCATAATATATGATATACAATTGCAGGCTAATAATGTCTATAAATTCTGCCTCACCTTAAAAGAACCCAAGAACTATCTGTCAATCGATTTTTATAGTGAATAAGTAAATGTTGAACTATGATTAATAAGTGTTATACAAGTATTTTATTGTTAGTTCATGTTAACTGTAATATTATTGTAAGTGTGACCAAAATATTATCCTCCATAACCGGTGCAAGTTAAACCTTGCATAGTCTGATGTTTCTTTATTATGGAATACCAATGCACCTTAATAATGCTAATGATAAATAAAACGAATCAGAATGCACACTTTGATTGATTGCTATATATATATATATATATATATATATATATATATATATATATATATATATATATATTCCACTCAGCATTCAATTATCGTTGAATTGAGGCAAAGATCTCGAACAGGACTCTTCAGAAGTAACGGCTTGTGAGAGCGGCCACAACTACAGACAAAAGTTTCTGCCAGGTTGACTGAACTGCGGGGTTGAAAGCGGGTCCAAAATTGGTCGCGATGACAATGGTCAGACAATCCGCCAACAGCTGCGTGAATAAAAAAATATTCATATTATTAGGCCACGTAGTCTGTTTAACGTAAGTGTCACAATAAAAATCATGTACCTTGAAGTTGTCTGGATCGACGTTGAGTTTCTCGCAGTGCAGTTGGCTGAGTTGGGCGTAAGTGGCTTTGATGCCATCCACGTTCTTCACGGCTTTCCCCAACGCATTTAGCACAGTTTTGCCGTGATCTGAAACCTTGGGGTTGCCCATGATTGCAGATGCACAGGATAGATCTCCAAAGGCGCCGAAATACCTCTGAGTCCAGGGATATACAACCAGTACCCTTTCAGATGAAACAATTGAAATGCATACATCTTTTCCAAATACATCAAACAATGCGTTATGCAATATGCTTATTAAATTACCTTGCCAGGGTCTGGGGTCCGATTTCATCGATGTTGATTTTGCCCCAGACATTCGCAATGGTTTTGCGCTCGGAATCTGACCACTGCACCATCGTTTTTATCAATTTTTCTTCACTGCTGAGGAAAGATGAGCGGGACTTTTATTTATACCCGCACTCTCCGCCCCACACAAGGCGCTGATACTGATTGGTTATTATGGCGTACCAATTAACACTTGGATCAGATCCTTATAGCCTATATTTTGATCAGAAGACAGAAGTCAATTTATATTTGCAGGAGTCTATTTCATGCATCACAAAATAAATAAGAATTCAAGCATCAAAATCACGATATATCTCTGTGTGCAATGTTTATGTCAAGAAAAGAATCGGTGCTTTATGTTGTGATTTTGTCCAAATCCAAGTTCAGAATGTGTGAATGAAATCATTTAAGATTAAATTTATGCTACAAAAACATATTCAGTCGCATCTCGTATGAATAAAATGCAGTATAAAATTCGAATAAATTATAATAAAATTCCAAAGACAGATTAATCAATTACAACCGAAAAAGCTCGCATGTTTCTCTTTGTTCATATTTATGATAACTGAGGTAGGCCTAAAATTAAATAATAATAATAATAAACACATCTAACAGCTAATTTAAGTTTTGAACCAGCGCCAACTCTTTTTGCTTTATCTGGACACTCAGACCTGTTCCTCCCATTTCAAAATATTCTTAATTAGTTAAAAGTGATAACTGGGTATGTTCTGTTCTTTTCGACTTGCCCCACCCTTTAGGTGCCATCTGGTGTCCCCAAATGACCCCGAATATTCATTGGTATCAGTGCTTCCATAATAAACATCCTGGAACGTCTGAAATGCAATAGAAAAATAAAATGAGGGGAGACAAGAATGGTTACTTGTGACATTGAAAGGTTCTTTTGCAAACAAAAAAAGACTGTTCTAAAGGACATCGCTGAAGAAACCCTTGTAACTATTTTTAGTTGCGAAGTAAACAATTAGCTAATTGTTCAAATCAATTGTCGCAATGCTTGATTAAAGTAATTTTCGACAGATGTAACTATTTCTGTAAGTTATTACACAGCATCGATGTTTTGAAGGATAACAGAAAACTAATTTGGGTATTTATTTATTTATTTGAATATGGATAGTGAATTAAAAACATCCTTGATTGTCGGCTGAATTCTGCAGAGGTGGAGCTGGGGATGTTGGGTGTGGCAGCAATACCCGTTATAAAAAGACTCTCTTTCTACATCTAACACTCCGCTCTTGTAATATCACTTGTAAGGGATCAAAATGAGTCTGACAGCTAAGGATAAAGCCGTGATCAAGGACTTCTGGGGGAAAATCGCCAATCAAGCCGATGTCATAGGACAAGAAGCTATGGGAAGGTACGAGATTCTTTTTAATTCAGCTTTTTACTTCAAAAACGTTTTGCCGGTGGGTAAACAATTCTTCTCCCCGCAGAATGCTTGTTGTCTACCCACAGACTAAAATCTATTTTGCTCATTGGCCTGATCACTCTCTCGGCTCTGCCCAAGTGAAGAAACATGGCAAAATTGTGATGGGTGCCATCACTGATGCTGTGGGCAAAGTGGATGATCTTCTTGGTGCATTGAGCTCCTTGAGTGATCTCCATGCCACCAAACTCCGCGTAGATCCTGGAAATTTCAAGGTGAGATTTGATAATATGCTGTTTGTGTAGCGTTTCAATCCTTTCATGTGAGTGCACATTTGAGTATAATCTGACACATCCAATTCATGGAATGAAAAGTTAGATCAAAAGTAGAGGTGTGGTGTAAAAGGTCCAAGGTGAAAATGTGGATTTTTTTTTTCTTCCAGATTCTGTCTCATAACATCCTCGTGACTCTTGCAGTTCATTTTCCCGCTGACTTCACCGCAGAAGTGCACGTGGCTGTGGACAAGTTCCTCGCGGCTCTGTCTGCTGCCCTTGCTGATAAATACAGATAAACTCATAACTCTCTTAGTTTATCTGCAAATCCAGTTCAAATGTTGAGGATACAATATCTGATATAATAAAATCTAAAACATTCAAAACAGGATTTGTGTTTTATTTTTCCGACATAAATAGGCTTTCCCAAACTACCACAAATTAGTATATATTTTTTTCTTCTAAATTGTGGTTCTGGGAATATCCATGGTGAAATTAGGCTTTTGATATTTTCTGTAATAAATTCAAATCCTCCCACTCCCCACTATTCAGTTTTTTTAATAATCCAACGAAAAGCTTTGCTTGTCCTTATTAAATTACTGACCGCTATTTGTTTTTCACCCTGCAGTTGCAACCGCTATAGCAAAAAGCTGTTTAGTCTTAAATGTCAGCCTAAAATATTGTTTCATTCCACTAATAGTACATTAATTGGAGTAGTTTTCATTGGAACTGTACTAATTCCCGACATTAGTCTCCAACCCCTCACACATTCTGCAAGCCATTATACTTCCACTTTTCTATTAGCACATACTATACATTCACCATCTACAAATTTCTTCTCACTGGCTTTTCCTTCGACACATTCAGCTCTGATAACCACACTGCTCAAGAGAGCTTCACTAACACCTTACTGGCAAAATGCTAAAGATCACTCTCTCTCCTCCCATTTATAGCCTAATATAATATCTACAGAACAGCTGAACCAATCAGATTTCAAAAGCAGGCATTTGACTAAAACTCATTTATAGAAGCCCTGCAGATTCAAAAGCTGATCCCAGATTAGTTGTACTGGGCCACAGCTCTGCACAGTTTAGCTTTAACCCTAATTAAACACACCTGATCACACTATAATTGAGTCCTTCACGTTTGTTTGAAACCTACAGGTATCAACGTCTGAACCTTTGTAGCACGTCTTGTGATTATCGCCTCTTATGAATCGTTTCTTGTAGCCTATGTATCCAGCTTTTGTGAATAAAAGTGTCTGCTAACTTGATAGATTTAAAACAATGCACAGCATGTATCTACCTGTGTATGACATTAGCAACAAAGATTCAGTTTAGTAAAATTTCTTCTGAGTGAAGTTTTCTAAACAAATTTCGGGAGGAGCATACACAGATCATTGACAAGGCTAATTCATCATTCACAATCATGTAATTATCCAATCATAACTTGAACAAACCCCTATAAATAATCAAATATGTTCTACCCCATTATTTATCTTGATCTTCAACATCCCTCCACCATCCCACATTTAAATTCCTTTAATTAATGAGGAAGCGCTCGGACCCCTCTCTCTCACTCTTCTGACAAGAGGAATAACACGACTTGAGTGTCTCTCCCCAGAAAGCATGCCAAATATGCCTAAACATATTATGTCAATTGTCTGTAACCCATTTAACATGCACACACACACGTATTGCTATCTATATGGGGACTGACTATTCTATCCTCCAATATCCCTAAACCAAACCCTCACAGGAAACAATCTGCATTTTTACATTTACAATACTTCATTTTGTGTGATGTATTAGCTTTTTTTCTCATGGAGACCAATAAATAAATAAATGTCCCCTCAAGATCAAAATTTTGTATTACTCTAATAATATAAGGAATACAGCAAAAGTTCAGATTTTGTAAAACAACGACAAGAAACAAACAATACATCTATACTTTTTTTACAAAAAGGAAGTGCAAAATGCAAACAAAAGCAAAAAACAATTATGTGAAGTGAAACACTATTTCCACTTACTGTACCATTTAATCTAATGAAAAGCAGACAAAACATACAAGTAAACAAAACCAACCTAACAAACAAAAAACAAGCAAAAGAGAACAAAACAGAAATGAAGGCTAATAAAAGCAAAATAAACCCCAACAAAACTTAAAGCTAAGCTCATAAGAAAACAAATCTTGTGTTTTAAGATTTGTGAGTTTTAAAAATACAACAAAAACCAAAGCTAAATAAATAATAAAAAACACACACACACACACAGACTAATTGTGTGCGTATCCATAAGAATACCATTCAAGCGCACTAACAGTACAATTACAAAAGTACAAAGTACAATTCAGTGTATTTAATTTAATGTAAACACATTTTTTATTTCAGATACATTATAGTAATTAAGCAAAACTAGTTACTTGTTATTTGAAAACTAAATGACAATTAAATTGATATTAAAATGTGAAATAAAGCGTTAACATTCAAATTTAGTAATATTCACTGGGCAAGGTTTGTCTTATAGCTAAATGCCACAGAAAAATAAGCTACATTTTAATAGCTTTATTTCGTGAGGGGCTGGTGCAGATTCACCCTTAAACCGTTATGTATTAGCAGGGGCGTAGCGGGGGATACGTCCCCCTCACTTTTAGATCCAGACCATTTAAAAACAGGTGATTAATAATTGTATGAACGTAAACTTTTGGATCTCATTCAGCTGTCCCCGCCACTTTTAAAATGTCTGCTACGCCCCTGTGTATTAGCCTACTTTATTAAACATGCAAACAAATTTTACAAATTAAGATTAAGAAGACTGCTAATTTTACTTCCGTATTTGTGTAATTTGGAATGTTGTAGCCTAGCTTTTCAGAAATGTGTTTGGCAAACAGGTTGACTTTACTTGGCCACGAACGGTTTTATTTTATATTTTATTATATATATATATATAT
>CAIGQV010017973.1:0-13018 GCA_903798115.1 Danio jaintianensis | reverse complement strand
GAGACTTTGGTGACACCTGTTGAAAAAGAAAAGGTTTGGGCAGATTATGTTATTTTGTCATTTGTAACGTTAGCTATTGGGTGAAAATAAAAGGTGAAAAACACTTACAGGAGAAGGGGGCTTAGCAAAATTGAGGTGTGCATACAGAAGCACAGCAATGTCATTCTGACTGGCCTCCAGCGCGATGGAGAGAGCAGTGCTGCCGTCCTGCAACACAAAAACACACACACACACTCACATACCAAAACATACCGGCAAGTATAAGCTAAACAAAAGAGTTAATAAGTATATGTACATGGACAAAAATATTCTGATATTAACATGATTAATATAATACTCTGATTAAGAATCTGCCATGTAAACACAGATTTTTGATCATTTCATTACAGATAAAGTCATATTCGAAGTAAACACAATCTGATTTAAGACTTTTCCTATTTGTGACCCTGTACCACAAAACCAGTTGGTAACACTTTAGTTTAGGTCACAATTCAAGGTATTAACAAACATAAACTAACACTTCTAGCTTAATAAACAACTAACTAGCTGTTTATTAATAGTTAGTGAAGTAGAAGTTGGATTTAGGTTTTGGATAGGATTAGGAATGCAGAATAAGATCGTACTTTACAACTACTAATGAACAGTTAATATCGCAATAATAGGCAGGTATTAAGCCAGAAGTTAATAGCATGAATTGTGACCTAATCTAAAGTGGTACCACCCCAACCAGTCTTATGTTGCATGGGTATATTTTAAGCAATAGCCAAATAAGCAAAAATACATTGTATGGGTCAAAATCACACATTTACATTTACAAGTAAAGATCCTCTTTCATAATGATGTTTTGTAAATTTCCAACTGTAAATATATCAAAATTAATAAATGAACTTAATTTAGACAACTTTAAAGGCGATTTTCTCTCAGATTCCAGATTTTAACCATGCATTGATGGAAAGATTATATATTTGAGATAATGCATAAATCTCAATTTCCAAAAATTAACACTTATGACTGGTTTAATGTCCCCTTATTAA
The DNA here is from genome assembly GCA_903798115.1 of Danio jaintianensis. Lineage (NCBI taxonomy): Eukaryota > Metazoa > Chordata > Actinopteri > Cypriniformes > Danionidae > Danio > Danio jaintianensis. The sequence goes on along the minus strand of CAIGQV010017973.1, from coordinate 11,984 downwards.
AATAGCCGAGCCTTTAATTGCACTTTAACAGTACATGTTTCTGAATGTTGTTGATTTGGCAGATGAAAGCTTTCAAATGTTGATAGTAGTTTACCAAAACTGCTTTATCATTTATTTGTTTCAAAGAAATAATAATCATTAATTGCATCTCACATTTAAGAAAAAAAGTGTAGCTAAAAATAAAGAGAGGGGTCTGGATGCAGAATTGGTGCAGTTGAAAGTTTAGGTGCATGCAATGCTTTTAATAGGCACACCTAACCCTAACCCTCACAGTGACGTCACTAGCCCTATTAAGTGCATTGTGTCTGACATTGCAAGACTGATGTATGCAGTCTCAGCTTGCAAATCCAAGTCTGCATCCAGATACTATTGAAAATAAGAGTGAAAGACAGACTAAAGGTAAATAATAAAACTGCTGCCCTGATGTGTTGATACTGACATTATCAGTGAGCGTGGCGTCGCAGCCGGGCACAGACAGCAGCTGGCGCACAATGTCCACATGTCCGTGTTCACAGGCACACATGAGCGCTGTGGAGCCATCATCGTCTCGCAGATTCACCTGAGCTCCACAGGCCAGCAGAGCCTTCACCATGTCCCCTCGGCCATGACTGACCGCCAGCATCAGTGCTGTCTGCCCTGCCTGAACACACAGACACACATTGAGTTCCATGATTTCATTTATGGGACATAATGATTTTTATTCTGTACAGACTGTATATTTTGTCCTCTTACCCCAACCATGCCGACCCTCACATAAAACATTCTGTCTGTTGAAATTTATGTTTTCAAAATATTTAATTCTGGATGATTTTTGAGCCATTGTCCCCTCAAGGTCAAAAATTGTCTGCATTTTTTAAATTTCCAAACGACTTTGCTTACTTTATTTTGATATCAGATTTTAAAATGAGGACGTCACAGGTAGGTTTTTGGTGATTTTGTCAGGTTTTGCTTACATTTGGGTACAAATTTGTTTTTTTATGGTTACACATGAACACACAAACACACAGACACACACATGCCAGCACAACACTAAGCAGACTCATACTGCATCCCCATTCACCAACATATACTGTGCCCTATGCCCTGTCATACTTAAAAGTATGATTTTTTTTTTTAAATGTGTCTAATAGAAGAGAAGGCAATACTTTGAGAGGGATAGAGATAAGAGAAGTATACTCTGTTTTGTCACATCCTCCACATTTAAAAAAAAATCTACTGTATTCCCAGGTCTTTCATGCAGAAGAATCTCCTCATGTGTTTGCATAATTGTGCATTCAAAAGTTATTCACCAAACTAAACTCTCAGTTGTAATTATAGATTTTTTTACATCTAATTAATTTAACAAGGTTGCTATTAATTAATATAATGCATTGCATATTAAATTTACCTAAGAAATTATAAAGTCATCATTGTGTTAAATATGAAAAGAATCATTTGCAAAAAAAGTAGCTCTAAAATATGTCTTTTCATGATACAATTTTTCATGAACTTTTGGGGTATCAACATCTTTTTCACCCTCAGAAGTTGAATTGGTATTTCGATATATTTACAGTGCATTTATTGGAGTTCTAAAACAATTGTTTTATGTTCTGCAAAATAAATGTTTGAAATCTACACTCAAAAAATTATGTTTGCTATTTGTTCAAGCTACTTATTTAAATTGTGCTGAATCAACACAATTCTTGAGGTTTTTGTGGAGACAACATCATTGTTTTATGTTCAATTCACTTAAATTTGTAAAAACGAATAAGTTAACTTAATTCCTTCATGCTTTCCCAACCCAAATCGATTGTGTGGATCCCAACATTGTTTACAATGTAGGCTGAATTATCTCTTTATATCCCTTTATTTTTATCCACTTATGTGATTCATATAAAAATAAATTCAAGAGTTCCCACTTAGATATGCTTGGCGTTAATAGCAGGTTTGGCATGTTGTCCCAGGAGAGAACCCTGAGTTCGGAGATAATTGAGCACAAGGCTCCCGCCCGGTCAATAAGCATATAAGGGGGTCCGAGATCAGGTAGGTCTCGAGAGCTCCCCTTAGAAAAGGGAGGAAAAGGAGGAGATGGGGTGGAAGGGGGGATTCTTCCAAAACGAAGATAGAGCAGTAGAGAAAATTGGTTCATTTATTGTAAACTTGAATCAATCTGATTGGATTAATACTGATTACAGATGAGCAGCCAGTCATGCTCAATCATATCACGTGCTCCTCTCGAAATTAGTTTATGAAACTTCACATATTTTAATAATGAAATAATCCTCTTTACAAGAAGCTGAAACTGCCACTAGATGGCGATAAATGTCTAAGGAGTAAGACGTTCATTCCGAACGGAGATGTACTGTATGTATGTTGATCAGATATTAACAATAATTCTGTTGAGGGCTAAAACTGAAATATGTTCAGTATCAGGTAATATTGTGTCCAAAATGCAAGAGGGACCATGATATCAATTTATTATTTAACTGGAAATAGCTGAACATACTTGTACGTTGGAATACTCATTTAAGCATACTACAATTTGAAACACATGAATAGATTTTTCGAGTGCTATTTTGGACGGGCAGCACAGTGTGTGAATTGGGATGCTCTGCTCAGCGCCAGAAGGGGGCGCACCTGGCTGGCTTTGGCATTGACGTCGCCGGTGCGGAGCAACTGTAGGACGGTCTGAAGGTCACTGTCCGAGCTGAAGGCAGCCAGAGCCGTCAACATGATGGCTGTGTAACCAGCCTTGTTCTGCTTGTCAGCATTACAGAGATCTGCAAAACAAGGACAGCTGATAAATGGGAGCTGCAGAGAGAGCTCTGTCACAGGCTAAAAATACAGCTGGCCACAAGTACAGTACAGTTCAAAAACAGAGGGTCAGTTTTCTGTCTGACTTTTCCTCAGAAAGTATGCATTAAATTGACCAGAAAATTATATAGATATAAAATATATTTTAAAAATATATTTGAGAACACGTTTCATATTTTGGGCTGCACGGTGGCGCAGTGGGTAGCACGTTCGCCTCACAGCAAGAAGGTCACTGGTTCGAGCCTCGGCTGGGTCAGTTGGCATTTCTGTGTGGAGTTTGCATGTTCTCCCCGTGTTCACGTGGGTTTCCTCCGGGTGCTCCGGTTTCCCCCACAAGTCCAAAGACATCCGCTATAGGTGAATTGGGAAGGCTAAATTGTCTGTAGTGTATGTGTGTGAATGAGTGTGTATGGATGTTTCCCAGTGATGGGTTGCAGCTGGAAGGGCATCCGCTGCGTAAAATATATGCTGGATAAGTTGGCGGTTCATTCCGCTGTGGCGACCCCAGATTAATAAAGGGACTAAGCCGAAAAGAAAATGAATGAATGAATGTTTCATATTTGAACCCTTTTCCATTTTTTCCTTTGTTATAGTAAATAAATATTCATTCAGTTTCTTTTCGGCTTAGTCCATTCATTAATCTGGGGTCACCACAGCGGAATGAACCACCGTATATAAATATTCTTTTTTTTGCATATTTTAAGCATTTTTTTTTTTTTCGTATTTATTAAGGTTCTATGTATAACTGTTTAATATACATTTGTATGTATGTTGCTTATGTATTTGTTTGATACTTTTGGCCACTTGTGACATATGATATTAATTTTTAGTTAATAAATTGAACTTGACAGGTACACAGGGGTCAAAGAACATAAATAATTCCCTGTTTAATCATTTTTTAAAAAGTAAAGTGAAGAAAATAGTAATACAAAAAATGGTAACTTCTAAGTTAATAAGCTTGGAATGAAGAACAACAATTTTACATTTTATTCAGCATAGACGCATTAAATTAACAGTTAAAGTGAAAAAAGCTAAATAATGTTACAAATAAATACACTTTGGACATTAAACATTCTTTTTTTAAAAACATTGCAGTTTCAGAAATATTTTTCGATACTGATACTAATTATAAAGGACTAATTATTAACATTAAATATTAATAATAATTATGTCTTGAACCTTAAATCATAATATTAGAATGATTTCTGAGGGACTACATGACACTGTGGAGTTTGAATCAGCTTTGAATCAAAAATAAATTGAAACATTTTAATCTCACTTATTTGGTCGGTCTGATCAATTAAATGCAGTCTTAGTGAGCAAAAGAAAATTCTAATTAAAATACTTTAAAAAATCTTACAGACCCCAAATTTTTGACCAACAATAAAAACACAAACTTTAAAAGTAAAATCATTAAAAGTCACTGCCTTAAACAATAAATGTGATGTATCAGTAATGAAATATTTTTGTCACTTTTAATATACCAATCCCTTTTCTGTACTTTCTGCAACATTAACAGGAACAGGCAGAAAATGGGCATTGTGTATTGTGTCAGAAAGTGTGCTATGGATGTGCGGCTGGTCAGCAGTGAGTTGAAGAGTCTCTCACCGGTGTCCAGCAGCAGCTTCACTACGGGGAAGTTGGAGTGAGAGACGGTGTAGTGCAGAGCTGTGTTTCCATTGCCGTCGGCCATGTTGATGACGAACTCCAGGAGCTGAGGGGAAATGGAGGCGAACGCGTCCATGTAGGCCTTCACCACCGCAGTGTCAGCAGCTTTATGACAGGAGATGCGGAGCCACTCCTGCAGGACGCTGGTGTAGGCCATCCTCTGAAAACACACAACACACAAACAGCCCTTTACAAACTGACATAAAAAAAACAAAAACAAACAACAGTTCATTTTCAAGTATTAAGTATTAGGACTTGTATGGCTTAATATAACACAATACTGAAATATATAGTAGAAAACCCATGAAAGATTTACGTTATTTAAAAAAAAAAGAATAAAATCCACATTTAGTTTGGACTATGAGGCCGTTATTGTTTTAGGTGCGCAGTGCATGAAGTCAGGCGGTTGAGCTCTGGCGCTGCCTGTTGCTATTTTTACCACAATGCAACTTGGAAAATAAATGATACGATGCCATATTATGTGGCTCTTGGTTGTAATTTTCAGACGAAGGGCAGCAAGAGAAGTAATGCAAGTCTTCCATCGACCCACTACCATCGATTTTTCGTTAGTGATTGATATACTTTATATTTTCAACTCACATACTGCAAAAATATGTTATCGTAGACAATATATAATGCAAACCACTGATCCATGCACAATATGCCACCACAGTGTTGCAGCTGGAATGACAAGTGTCTCAGGGTTTACTACAGTGCTGTCGAACTTATTCTGCAATGCAGAGGCAAGCTCTTTTCTGAGATTGTTTCAGGACGCTTGTTTCATTGGTTTTTTCTCTATGGGGAAATGACTAGATGTAACAAATAGCAGGTAAGCGTTGTGACAAATTGCAAGTGTTTAATGAGGATTAAAACATTATCTCCCATTTTACAGACAAGGTTAAGTCAGGTGTACACGTTTGTTTTGTCTGAAGATGGACAGCAGTGATGTTTTTTAAAGGCACATTTATGGAAATGACTTAGATGTCCTACTTGAACTATCTAGAACTAATCAAGAACTAATCTTGAACTAATCCGGGCTTAGTCTATGTGAAACCATGCCTTCATCTGCAAAGTGACTAACCTCAAATCTTTATGATCTTCTGTACTAATATGTATGATTACATATACTCACTGAATGCTACATTAAAGCCCTCAATATACTTCAAAGAAAAAAACTGAAATGATGTCATTTTAAACTAAACCTGGCCAAAAAGAAATTATTGACACCTACGGACAAGAAGCGCCACCATGTCACGCCACATCTTTACACATTGTTTTCTATGAATGTGCAATTGTTTCCACACCAAACAGAAAAAATGTAAAGACGTGGCGTGACGAGGTGGTGCTTCTCGTCCAATGTGTAATAGGCTGGAGAAGGCTGGTTGCCAGATGTGTATGAAACGGTTCTTCTCTCACAGCCACCATCATTGTTGTTAAGGGGTACACATGAGCAGTGTGGCACATTTACAACCCCGTCTACTGCATCATGAGGGTGTTCGAAACACTATACAGTCAGTCAGCCTTTTCAATGTCCTTTTTGCCATCAAATGAAGAACAAAAAAAAACTTTGAAGCACACCGAGGCCTTAAATGGGAGTGTTTCAAACATGGCAAAGATTTGAGCAGGAAATATATTCAAATGAGTGTAATAATAGTGAGGCTTAACATTTTCCCTAAGCCTACTGTATCGTATTTGCATGCAAATGTGTAAGACCAAAAAGAAATGTTATAGCATAAAAACACGATAAACACTGATAAACATACCGCGTCTTGATGGCTGAATGCATTTGGCTCGCTGAGTGCCTTCTGCAAGATGTGGAGAGCCGACATGAGACCGCCACTCAATTCCAGGCTGGAAAGAGATTGAAAATGCACACTCAGCATGTGTGTCCACCTTACTTAACTAAAGCGACTCCCGCAATAGCTTGTGTGATTTCTTTGAGTTAGCTCACCTGTCTGCTTGTTTATTAGCAGGTGGTGTTGCTGTATCTGCAGCTGGTTCAGTGGTGGTGGATATGGCTATGTCCTGTTTCGCTGAGCCATCAGTAGAGTGTGTCGTTCCTTTCTGGGCTGTGAGGTCAGCAGTTTTTGATTGGCTAGCATCTTGCTGAGGTTTGGCACTGATGGATTGTGTTTGAGTGGTCGTTTGCTGAGCAGTGAAGTCCGACACGTCTGTTTGAGCAAGATCTGGCTGGACGTTTGAATCAGTGGCTTTGGACTGCTGCGCCACAGATGACAACTGGACAGAGTTTTGTTCAGGGGAAGTGGCAGTGCTTTGAGAGTTACTCACCTGGAAAACACACTGAACGTCACCCTCTGGATGAGCTGTGGCGGTCACTGACGATTGGCTGACACAGTGCTGTACGTCAGCCTCTGCTGCTGGTGATTGGGTGACCTGCTGCTGGGTAGTTGCATCCGTGGCGTGTGATTGGCTGGTGGTTTGGGGTGCTGCAGTGTGATTGGCTGGTGTCTGGGCAGTGCTGTGCTGAGGGGCCGCTGGTGTCTCAGAGACAGGCTGCGGGATGCAGGAGGTCACCTGAGACTGTGGTGTCGCTGATTCCGGTAGTTTCTCCGTAGCCTCGTGGTATTCACTTGCATCGCTCTCATCTTCTGAACTTTCAGAGCTGCTCTCTTCGGAGGATGTTGACTCATACCTGAGGGCACATTAATGCTGTTATTTACCAGATTGTTGCTAAATATTCCCACAAAATCCTGTGATCTTATTAAATGGTTCCCAAATAGATCGTTTAAACTACATGTGTAGTTCCTGAAGGAAACAAAAGTGCTGCAAAATAACAGCTGCAGCAAAATAATAGTTTTTTTTGGGGGGGGGGGGGGTTGGTGTAGATGGGGCTTATCATGCATTTTCTTTTTAAGTTTAATAGGCAAATTTCCTAAAACGCATAATAAAAAACAAACAAACAATAAAACACCTTTATAAAAGAAAATAGAAACCTAAAATAAAACCTGTAACTAAAAATAATGAGTATTCTTGGAGCTGCTTTATGGTCTCTAAATAGAGTCTTTTAATAAATCATATTATTGATAATATATCTTATTTTTGACTAAAAGATGCCTGACATGATTTATTTGGTATATAAACTATTGTTACACTGAATGGCATTTTTAGTGGTTGTTTTCTGTAAATCATGGTCAGAAATCATTCATTCATTTTCCTTCGGCTTAGTCCCTTTATTCATCAGCGGTCACAACAGGGGAATGAACCACCAACTTATCCAGTATATGTTTTATACAGGCCCTTCCAGCTGCAACCCAGTACTGGGAAACATCCATACACATTCATTCACACACATACACTACGGCCAATTTAGTTTATTTAATTCACTTATAGCGTATATCTTTGGACTGTGGGGGAAACCGGAGCACCCGGAAGAAAACCACGCGAACACAGGGAGAACATGCAAACTCCACACTGACCCAGCCGGGACTCGAACCAGCGACCTTCTTGCTGTGAGGCGACAGTGCTAACTACTGAGCCACCGTGTCGCCCATGGTCAGAGATGTACATTGTAAATCTATATTTATAATTAAATTATTATATTATATATAATATATATTATATTATATCATAATTCTGTATTTACCCTCCATTGACTCCTATGAACTGCAGATTCTTTTTAGTGAACGGAGAGCCAGGTTCCCCGTCAGCCTTCCTCTTCATAATTGACCGCAGGTTGGACTGAGGGGAGGCTGGACAAGACAAACACAGAGGACAGAGTGAGATGTAGCTGAAATATCTGGATGTTTGACTCTTTGTTATCATCAGTTAGTCATAGCACACCTGATTTGGCTGGATCAATTTGGATGGCTTCTTCTGCTGGTTGCTGGTTAATGTCTCCTTCTTTTAGTCGTTGGCAGACCGCAGTCACTTGGTTGCACTTTGTCTCCATAGCAGTTGCCTGGTTGATCACTGGCACTGATTTGGAGACCTCACTTCTCAAGACCTCCCGGACCTGCTTAGAGCTTATTGCAATGGGAAACTCACGTGGCGATTCTGAGAGCAAAATAGAAATGGTCTAAATTAGCACAGTTTACAAAATAGTCAATTCTAACATTTACAGATCTCACCCTCATGTTAGTACGACCTCTTTTGATGATAAAAAGAGGAACCAAAAAAAGCAGAATACCACTGTCAATAATGTGAAAATGGGTCTCCACAAATGACACAAAATAACAATAAAAGTAGTAAACCCATACTAGATTTTGATCATCTGAATGGATACTGCAACATACAATATGTTATATAGACATTCTTTGTCATTATTTGTGTTTCTTTTTTCAGACAGATAAGAATACATCTACAAGACAAAAACACATCTAAGTTATCTTAAAATAATTAAATAAATATTATGGAGGTCGAAGGCTACAGGTTTCCAACATTCTTCAAAATGTCTACTTTTGTGTTCAACAAAAGTCAAAAACTCAAAAGAGGTTTGAAATAAGTTTAGGGTGAGTAAACAATGACAGAATTTTAATTTTCAATCTGTTGCTCATAAAATCTAGAATGTGGTGTAATAATAATAAGTAGTGTAATTAGTGACCACTTTCATGAGGGTGACTAAATAGCGACAATATTTCCTTGTATCTGAGTACTCAATGTTAAAAAAAAAACATACTCTAGATATGCATACATACAGAAAACCATATAAAGGCTAAAATTGATCTAGTGACTCTGCCATTTCATACACACCCTCTGCTGCTGGGGACTCTCCATATCTTCTGTGAGACGCCTCCAGTTGAGCAGGATAAGTGCAGCCCTGGGCTCTTAGCAGTGTCCCCACACCCACCACTGTAGGCTGCTCCAGCGTGTACACTTGGATGCCCACAGTCCTCTGCTGATGAGGCTGCTTAGTAAAACTGACGACAGTATGCAGGCCTGCACCAGCCTGACCCTGCTGCTCCTGCCAGCCGAGACTGGTGGCTCTCACCGCATGGTCTACCTGAGGGCAAACAGTCTGCCTCTCTTTTTGCGCCGCTTCCACTTGCTGATGAGCGCTCTGTAGCTCCTGCATGGTTTTCCTCAGCTGAACTTCCAAAAGTCCCACTTTGGTCTTGAGGGCTTCGGTTTCAGGCAGCTGCCCCAAGTCCTCCTCTCGTACCCCTACCCCCACCTGACGATAACCCCTTTCTTCTGCCTCAGGCCCCACACCTACAGTTCGCACCTCCCGCTTTGCACCCGGACGAGCCCCCCCTACAATTACAGTCTCCTCAATTTCACATCCTGAGTCCTGGAGGGAGCCGGGAGTGGTAGGTGAAAGACTTCCTGTGGCTTTGTTTGCAGCTCCTGCCCCGTTTCCTGCCTCCTCCTCGGGTATGTCGATGTAGAGTTCACCTCTTGGACGGCTTCGATTGAACCCCAGCGTGTGTCCCAGGAACTTCTGGCTCTTGAGTTGCACACTGAGCTGCCTCTTCTCCTCTTGAAGTACAGAGATCTTGACTTGCAGCACGGGGATGGTTTTCACCTGTTCCTCCAGCTCCCGGATCTTCCGGAGGGCGACAGCCATCTGCTCCCGCACGTGCTGCAGGTGAGCCGGCGTCGGGGAGACGGGTGTGGACAAACCGGAGCTCACTGGTGTGTAGGAGCCCCCTCCTTGGGCACGATTAAAGCTGTGCGCACTGGACAGGGAAGTATTGGAGCCGGCCATACTGCTATGCATGCTACCCAAATTTGAGAAACGGCGACCATCTTTCTCTTCCTCCAGCTTCCGGCGAGCATCCATTAAGGTTTTCTCTACTCGTGCTGTACTGAAGTTGGGTCTCTGCAAGGTGTGGAAGCCTGGCGCACAGTAGGAGTATGATGAGTGCCGACTGTCCATGCTGGCATTGGAGCACAATGACTCGGTGGAGGTCCACCAGGAGCCCGTGTAGCCGTAGCCACGCGGGAGCGAGCCATAACGTGGGCGGCGCTGCACTGGCACCTTCTTAATAGTGTTGCCTTTCTCAATATCATTGACATACTTGAGAAAGTCAAGGTCCAGACGGTATCCGTAAGGAGTCTCTACTGAATATGGAGCCTCTTGGTCCTTTGCATGGAAGGAGGGGGGCACCGGGGGGTTAATCTTCCCTGAGGACAGAGGAAACAACTTTAAACTGCAGGAAATCTCAGTCTAATCTTGGAATCAGACAAGAATAAAATTCAGGCTACGACCAGATCAAGGCTTTACTTTAATAGCTTGTCTTTTAAGTGCGAATGAACACTGGATCTTACCAGGAAAACTGGAGTCCATATGAAGCACCTGAGCCATGATTGTCATTCACCAGCCAGTCTCTCCTGAATAAGAGAAGTATTGTAAGTCACAAATACTGTTACATTTTCCTGTTTAACTCAGGAGCTCCATGGCCAGCTACCAAATCTAATTGGCAACTTTTTAGAAAAAAAAATCCATCGAAGTTCCACTGGAATAACAACAATAAAGTTGTTGTTAATACAGACTTTTATCTGGGCTTAAAGGATTAGTTCCCCCAAACAATGAAAATTATGTGATTTATTACTCACCCTCATGTCGTTCCAAACCCCTGAGACCGTCATTCATCTTTATAACACAAATTAAGATATTTTAAGGAAAATCTAAGAGCTCGCTTATCCTCCATAGAAAGCAATGGTCACGACTACTTCAAAGACCAAAAAAATACCAAAAGTCATGCTTAAAACTGATCATATGCCTTCAATGGTTAAATTAGAATATTATAAAGTTACAAGAATACTTTTGTGCACAAATAATAAAAAGTAACTTTACTCAACAGATTCTTTCCTCAATGTCAGTATCGGTACACATTCGCTGTGCTGTCACGCTCGGTCACCTGCATGCGCACATATATGTCTGGATTCACTGTGATTTGTTTAAACAGAGGAAGCTGTGCACAGGCATCCAGGGTATACATCAGTGCACAGAGCTCATGAACACCTGCCCTATTCACCTTATTCTCTGCGTGCGAGTGGGCGCAGCCATTTGAATCATTTTGGCTCAAGACTTCCGGTCTCATTCACTTCCATTCATTTTTAGACGTTAAAAACAGCTCGTTTTGCTGCTTGATGTTGCAAACTGATATTTTCTTATTATATTATTCTACTTTGTCTCTATAGTCATGCAAACACTTGCTTGAAGAGAAAGTAGTTTGACCGTTTTCTGCCGTTTATTATTCCTAGTCATTTCTCCCATAGCTGAATCGGAAGTTCTAAAACAATCGCAAAAAAGAGCGCACTTCCGCATTCAAGAATAAGGTCAATACTGACACTTAAGGAGACGAAATGGTTAAAAAAGTCAATATTTTTGTTCTTTGTATGCACAAAAGTATTCTCGTTTCTCCAGCGGGAGGGGAACTACAATGCTATGTGGAAAATTCCACTATGGGGATTTCGTCAGAAAGCCAATCATTCTGAAGAGTAATTAAACGGGCCAATGAAATGCCAATGAGTTGGCGGTGTCAGCGTGCACAGCTGGCAGCAATCATAATCAGCTTGTGAATAAGAATGCCCGCTGTGCCACACAACCACACCTTTTC
>CAIGQV010017964.1:0-15186 GCA_903798115.1 Danio jaintianensis | reverse complement strand
AATTCACCTATAGCGCATGTGTTTGGACTGTGGGGGAAACCGGAGCACCCGGAGGAAACCCACGCCAACACGGGGAGAACATGCAAACTCCACACAGAAATGTCAACTGACCCAGCCAAGACTCGAACCAGCGACCTTCTTGCTGAGGCGACAGTACTAAATACTGAGCCACCGTGCTTGATGTCAATTTGATGTCATTTTTTGGGTTACCCACGCACCTCTATACTCCAGATAACATGGCAGAAATGGTTATTTCTTGAGTTGTCTGCTGCTCTGAAGCACAACGAATTTATTCTGAAGGATAAAAAGTTCCCACATAAGCTCCCTATGGATGGAAACACAAATTGTGTGTGGCATCGGCAACATTTTTCAAAATCCAACGCTGATATTTTTAGCATCTAATCCAAGCAGAAAGGGCTGTAAACATACTTCAGTGGCAGATTTAAGTAATTAGGCCTGTCCTTCTGGAGGATTGGACTGTTGGTTTTACGAGGGCTGCATTTGGCAACATCCAGTCGTGTGGCTGCTTTCTGTGGCTTCCCCTGTCGACGCGCACCAAAATGACAAGACACTTGTTACCAAAAATCGATGGATATGCAAAGAACATGAAAGCGACACGCAGCCTCGAGGACTGAATGAAAAATATCTTCATCTTCCCTTTGAACTTTGAAAGGTTGACCTCCCTCAGGCTTTTTGTGTAGGGTCATTAACCGCGGTATTTTTTCAGCTGGCTTCGCTGCAGATGTGAGTTGTTGTGTGTGTGTGTTGGTCTTGTCTGATATTGTGACACACAGCGAAGACAGGAAGTCGAGTGTGTCTTCAAACACAACATGGTTGTAATTAGTAAAAATACTGGTGGGATAATGCCGAGATGTCATACTTCTGCCAAACGCATCTTTCATGTGGCCTTTCCCATTTCTGCTGAATGGCAACCGCTATGTGGGAGCTTTAGTGTCCATATATATATTCTCCTTTCAACATGCGCTGCTCAAAACTGGCTCCGTTTCCAAAACCTAAGTGAACTGCCTCACTACTTGTCTACTTAGTTTCTGAGGCAGTTTACTAAATGCAGTGGAGCCTCATATAAGGGACTCATTTGGGAAAGTCTATACAAGCAGAAATTTTTTAATTGAAGTGATTGAAAAGAACAATTAGTAACATTCATTCATTCATTCATTCATTTTCTTTTCGGCTTAGTCCCTTTATTAATCTGGGGTCGCCACAGCGGAATGAACCGCCAACTTATCCAGCATATGTTTTACGCAGCGGATGCCCTTCCAGCTGCAACCCATCACTGGGAAACATTCATACGCTACGGACAATTTAGCTTACCCAATTCACCTATACTGCATGTCTTTGGACTTGTGGGGGAAACCGGAGCACCCGGAGGAAACCCACGCGAATACGGGGAGAACATGCTAACTCCACACAGAAACGCCAACTGACCCAGCCGAGGCTCGCAATTAGTAACAGAATCAAATGTTTCCGATCATATTTAAGCAGTTTTATTTCACATTAATAATGGATTCAATTTAGTGTACATGATACATTTGTAGTAGGCAGCACGGTGTCTCAGTGTTTAGCAAGAAGGTCGCTGGTTCATGTCCTGGCTGGGCCAGTTGACATTTCTGTGTAGAGTTTGCATGTTCTTCTCATGTTGGCGTGGGTTTCCTCCGGGTGCTCCGGTTTCCCCCACAAGTCCAAACACATGCGCTATAGGTGAATTGAATAAACTAAATTGTCCGTAGCGTATGGGTGTGAGTGTGTGAATGTGAGTGTGTATGGGTGTTTCCCAGTACTGGGTTGCAGCTGGAAAGGCATCCGCTGTGTAAAACATATGCTGGAATAGTTGGCGGTTCATTCTGCTGTGGCGACCCCTGATCAATAAGGGACTAAGCCGAATGAAAATGAATGAATGAAACATTTGTTGATGTCATTCCAGTTTAAAAGAAAATAACTGTAATGTAATTTCAATCCCCGCAATTCTGGAATGTCTTCTGTTGCTCTTCACAGCATGCTTATATCAAGCTTCACAATGTGCTAACCTCATGCTTCACATCATCACTGTTGCCAGATTGGGCGGTTTTAAATTTGATTGTGCGGGTAAAAAAAAAAAAAAGCTTAGGCAGGTTGGGGATCAGTTTCTGTGTGGTGGGCAACTACTCCATTTATTTAGGATTTATAATAAATACATTTAAAAATAAAAAATAATAAAATAAATGAACAAACACATGAATAATAATAATAATAATATTAAATTGCTAATAAAAAATAAATAAAATAAAATAAATAAGTCGCTAACAATAATAAGTTATATTTACTTTTAGGGTTCTGTGAATGTTTAGTGTTGGCTGCTAACAATGGCATGCAAATTGTGGTAGTGAGTAACTTCTGATTTAAATTAATTTAATAAAATTCATTCATTCATTCAGTTTCCTTCGGCTTGGTTCCTTATTCATCAGGGGTACCAACTGCCAACTTATCCAGCATATGTTTTACACAGCGGATGCCCTTCCAGCTGCAACCCAGTACTGGGAAACATCCATACACACTCATTCACACTCATACACTACAGCCAGTTTAGTTCTTCAATTCACCTATAGCGCATGTGTTTGGACTGTGGGGGAAACTGGAGCACCCGGAGGAAACCCACGCGAACATGGGGAGAACATGCAAACTCCACACAGAAATGCCAACTGAACCAGCCGAGGCTCGAACCAGCGACCTTCTTGCTGTGAGGCGACAGTGCTAACCACTGAACCACCATGTCGACTTTAATAAAATAATAATTACTAATCAAATATTTTAGGCATTTTTTTTTGTCCGTTTGGGCTGGGAAGTGTATCTGGCAACACTGCATATAATATGTCACTGAACAATAAGGTTGTCTTACTTTTGCAATGTGCTTACATCATGTTTCACCAACGCTATCTCACGCCAATTCGTAACTTTTTGATTTAGTAGCTAATTTATATCAAAGTCCCTTTAAGGCAAGTCATTTCACTCGGCGGCCATCTTTGAAACGCCTCTCGGGCAGTATGCTCGGGCGTTCTGTCTGAATGGGGAAACATCAAATTCTCCAAAATTGCTTGCCAAGCTTACAATTAAATTTCATATTAGGAATCAGCAATAAACTTAAACAACAACTGTCCCTACTGTCCCTCTCTGCAGAAACTCACGTCTGGTCCAAGCCCCTGCCCCAAAGTATGGTCAGTCTATAGCGATCGATGATTGGCTCCTGTACTAGAAGGCAGGCTTTTTTTCACCATATAGCGATCGATGATTGGTTCCTGTACTAGTAGGCGGGGATTTATTCACCATATTGACAGTTACACTTTTCCCCATTCAAAAAGATTCGAGTGACATGTCTTGTGTATTCTATAGTCTTTGTTTGTATGAATTTGTACGATCTCATTTGTACAATTTAATATGATTTGCTCATCCCCCAATGACGGTTGGGTTTAGGGGTGGAGTTTGGTGCCACGCCTCCTTTTAAAAATCATACATTTTCGTACGACTGAATTCGTCCAAATTCATACGAATTAGCCACTAAACTGACAAAACAAACATTAGTTATGTTTCATTGTGAGTGTCACAGCATCTAAAAGTTGCACATCAAAATTTGCTTATATTGCAATAAATTTTTTTTTTGTTTGTATTACACCTCACAACACACGTCACACACTTCGTTTACATCATGCTTCATAACTGGTTTACTTTTTGCTACATGTCAATTCCCACATTGGTGTGGTTATGACATACAGTTGAAGTCAGAATTATTAGCCCTCCTGAATTATTAGCCCCCCTGTATATTTTTGTTTCTGTTTAACCTAACTGATTTCTTTTCTCTTTGCCATGATGACAGTAAATAATATTTGACTAGATATTCTTCAAGATACTAGTATTCAGCTTAAAGTGACATTTAAAGGCTTAACTAGGTTAATTAGGGTAAAGTTAGGGTAATTAGGCAAGTCATTGTATAACAGTGGTTTGTTCTGGAGACAATCCAAAACAAATACTGCTGAAGGGGGCTAATAATATTGACCTTAAAATGTTTTTAAAAAAATTAAAAGCTTTTATTCTAGCCGAAATAAATCAAATAAGACTTTCTCCAGAAGAAAAAATATTATAGGAAATACTGTGAAAAATTCCTGAATCTGTTAAACATCATTTGGGAAATATTTGAAAAAGAAAAAATAAATTCACAGGAGGGCGAATAAATTTGACTTCAACTGTATATCGCTTTCTGTTCATCTGAAAAAATAAAGTCATATCCATAAGCAGTGAGTAAATGATATTGAGAATTGAATTTGTGTGTGAACTGACCCTTTATAAGGCTGTCTGTAGGCCGTTCACTATGATTTGAAACAGTGCCATTATGTATAGACTATGAACGATTGTGAAAATCTGCTGTCAGCGACACCTCAGCAGCGATGTGTTGAATTCCAGGGGGCAAATGTGAGTGTGTGTGTTTTGTATACCAGACGCACACATGTAGGTGTGTATACGAACGTGTGCCTTAAACACCGGAGACTCATACATCACTGTCAAAGTGTACACAAGGCATTATACACACATTGCCTTGGGCGGAGCAATGCGCAACAAATCTGTTTTAAATCAAAATCAGAGAGAGAGAGAGAGAGAGAGAGAGAGAGAGAGAGAGAGAGAGTTGAAATAATGTAAACTGAAATATGAAAACTGATTCACAGTAACCCATTGCCTGAGGTCCATAATAAAATGATTATTACCTTATTCAATGACTAAATGATTATTAGGCGTTTTGTTAATTGCTAACATACATTTGTCCAATCTGTAGTCCCATTTTCAGAACTCTAAACACAGTTAGCAGGACATCAGTCTGTTGTGACCATACCATTTTGGCGGGAAACGTAACTATTTGGCTAATTGTGTGATGTCTGTGTGTTGCTGTGTTGAGGGTTTAGAAAAAGTGCTTTAAGTGTAGCTTGTTAGCAATTGAGTTAGTAAATGTAGAAAACAATTATCCAGCATTTTGGAAGATTGAAGAGTTCGTATTTTTTTAACAATATATGATTTTGGCGGGAAACGTAACTGTTTGGCTAATTGTGTGATGTCGTGTTGAGAGTTTCGAAAAAGTACTTTAAGTATCGCTTGTTAGCAATTAAGTTACTAAATGTAGAAAAAAGGACGGCGCGGTGGCACAGTGGGTAGCGCAGTGAGTAGCGCTGTCGCCTCACAGCAAGAAGGTCGCTGGTTCGAGCCTCGGCTGGGCCAGTTGCCGTTTCTGTGTGGAGTTTGCATGTTCTCCCCGTGTTGGCGTGGGTTTCCTCCGGGTGCTCCGGTTTCCCCCACAACTCTAAACACATGCGCTATAGGTGAATTGGGCAGGCTAAATTGTCCGTAGTGTATGTGTGTGAATGGGAGTGTATGGGTGTTTCCCAATGATGGGTTGCAGCTGGAAGGGCTTCCGCTACGTAAAAAATATGCTGGATAAGTTGGCGGTTCATTCTGCTGTGGCGACCCCAGATTAATAAAGGGACTAAGCTGAAAAGAAAATGAATGAATGAAGAGTTTGTATTTATTTAACAAAATGTGATTTTGGCAGGAAACTTAGTGAATTGGCTAATTGTGTGATGTCTGTGTGTTGCTGTGTTGAGAGTTTAGAAAAAGTACTTTAAGTATCTCTTGTTAGCAAGTGAAAAAAACCTGTAAACAAACTAACTTTCAAAAAATAAATCTGCTTCTCTGTGTTCGAGCTGATTGAGACCATCATACAGAATCATAAGTTCGTCTGAAGAAGATCGCAATGCTCAGATTTTTCCTTGATGTTTAGCAGCATCATAAGTAGGGCTGAATATATGGCCATCCAGCAGATGGGTTGAGTTATGATCAAAGTAAAGATCCACACCACTATCTCTCTCTCATCTCCGAATGGACCAAACATGTGGGCGTGAACCCTTGAATGTCATCTCTATGTTCAGCCTGAGCCCTGGCTGAATCACAGCACATATAAAACAGATACTTCTGACCGTAAATTCTGACTGGATGAGTTCTGTCATTAACACAGACCTGCAACAGTGGGTTTGACCAAATTATGTGTTATGTTAAATTTTTATGGCAATAAACACACTTCTTTGTTATTGCAAATATTGCAGTTTCTTTGTACTACTAGACACTGTTTGAAGTATACCAGTGCCTTAATAAGCGGTTCTTTGTCATTCTTTGTTTGAGGCCAAAAAGAAGTTCGGAAAAGCTGAGTGCCGCACTGCAGTAGGTGGGGTTGTAAATGTGTCAAGTGTACTACTAAAACACAACAACAATGGCGTCTATGAGAGAATAACAGTTTCATATAAGGCAAACAGACTTCTCCAGCAAAAGGTGCCATCACAGCATGCCACATTGCTTTATATTTGCTACAGGCAGACATTTAATGGAACAAAGTTTAGGACTTGCAATGCGGTTGTTTATTGTCCAGTGTGTGACTCTGAGTCTTTAAAATCTCTCCACGAGCGATAGTCCAGGTGCGGATACATCTGCACCAGCTCTGCTACTCGACCCTCCAGTGAATTCATGTTGCGCTGGATGTTTTTCTCTTTACTGACTCTGAACTGGGTGGATACAAAGCACGTCAAAGAAGGCAGAGCTACAGGACACGCCCACTGATTGCATAATTGTCACTGACCAATGGCAGCTCAAAGGTGTTTATGAACAAAACAAACTCCCCAAAAAGTTCGCTTTGGTGAGCGATTTTAAACTGAAACGAACTCAAAACGAACTTTTTTGGTCGAAATTATATAATTTCCGTTCTTCTGATTTCGTTTGAAGTATACCGGGGCCTTCAGCAGTGTTGTCAAAGACCTCAGAGGTGAGTTTTTTCTTTATTTTAATGCCCTGATCTTTGTTTGTAATCTGAAGAATTGCATAATTAACTTTAAGTGAACAACTGACTTTAAACAGGAGGCAGTCGGGTTCATCACTTTTTGGGGTCACCCAAGACATTTCAACGCTATCTCATGGCAACTCGTAACTTTTTGATTTAGTGGCTAGACATTTTAAACATTTTAGCATGATTTGCTCATCCCCCAATGACGGCTGGGTTTAGGGGTGGGGTTTGGTGCCACGCCTCCTTTTAAAAATAGAACATTTTCATATAACTGAACTCGTCCAAATTCATAGGAATTAGCCAATAAACTGACAAAACGTTAAATAATTACGTTTCCTCATGAGATCAAGCTGGACATTTCCACTGTGGTCTGCACTATTTGCAGAGTGTTTCTGTATTTGCATTTGTAGTGAGAATTTGTATACTTGTATGTTGTAAAATTGATGAAGATGTTTCCTCAATTTGTTAGTGTTTGTCTATTTGCATGTGTTTTCTTAACTTGTTGCACCATTGGAACTCTCACATTGTAGTTTACACATAGCTGCTGATAAATCTCGCACATTGGCCTGATTCTATTAAGTGTAACCAGGGCTTGACATTAACACCAGCCAACCCGCCAGATGCGGGTAGATTTGAGCTGTGGTGGGTTAGACAGACACCCCCACTAGCCACTTTGGCTGGTTGAAAATAATTTTTAAATTGCCACAGCTGCCTCGTTCCTAAAGATTAGAATTTTAGTTTAAGACCGTTTGTCAATATGCGTGCAAATGTGCTCTTAGAATCGAGAAGCAGCACGATTTATAACTGTTCGCGTGAGAAAAAGAAAGCAGGTGAATACCGAATGAGAGGATGATCAGGCGCACGGCGAGACACAGGCGATCCTGGCATAGCTGATGTGATTCGCGCGAGTGCTTAAAAGCTCCCATATCCTTGTGCAAAACAACCTGTAAAACCTGTAATTGCCTGTAAATGCAACTGGTGTGATCGTTTCTCTTTGAAATAGATTGGGAAAAAGCGGTGCTCGAGCACCCACAGTCCTGCTGCCTTCAAGAGATCTCCAGATTTTTTGTATGCAGCAGCTGTTGCCATTTTACCATTCTTTGAACAGATTATTACTGGGCCTACCGTCAACCGTGTGCACGTGATCATCCTTTCACTATCGCACACAGAATGTTTTTTACCTGCTTTCTTTTGCTTGCAGTTATTTTTGTTTCATTCATTCATTTTCTTTTCGGCTTAGTCCCTTTATTAATCTGGGGTCGCCACAGCGGAATGAACCGCCAACTTATCCAGCATATGTTTCACGCAGCGGATGCCCTTCCAGCTGCAACCCATCACTGGGAAACATCCATACACACTCATTCACACACATACACTACGGACTATTTAGCTTACCCAATTCACCTGTACCACATGCCTCCGGAGCACCAAGAGGAAACCCACGCCAACACGGGGAGAACATGCAAACTCCACACAGAAATGCCAACTGACCCAGCCGAGGCTCGAACCAGCGACCTTCTTGCTGTGAGGCGATTGTGCTACCCACTACGCCACCGTGACGCCCCTTATTTTTGTTTATATGATTTAATTATCATCCTTTATAATAACATTGCTTTAATAGGAGATTAACTCTCCATTTATCTATAGTTACCTGATGATTCTGGGACCTTTAGCTTGGACAAACTAATGTGTATAGTATTAGATAAATAAGAATAATTTTTTTAAACGTCAATTGTTTTTTTAAAAACATTTTTGTTGAATAAAAAGAGTATTTACAGCTATATTTAGCTTGTTTTGACACACTATTTAAAATTTGTGGCAAGGAAATAATTAGTTTGGTGTGACCAGAGGAAAAAATGGGTAAATCCTTAGTGTTGAGCCCTAGAAAAAGTCATGTGAAATATAAAAAAAAAAAAAATTTACGAACACACAATTTAAGAATTAGTAATTTTTAGCATGCATAATTTTTACATTTATGCATATAAAATATATTGGCTAGTGAAAATGGCGAGTGGCTAGTAACGGAAAACTACTAGCCACAGTGGCTGGTGGTCAAAAAAGTTAATGTCAAGCCCTGAGTGTAACTATATGATAGCTTAAAAACACATAATAATCTGGATAAATATACACCACTGACATTTTGAAACAGTTATGACACAGACGTCACATCAGACCTTAATGGTGTGATACCAGAAAGCATTCTGAAAGCACACATGTACACTAATATCCAGCCCTCAACCTCTCTCCATGCAAGGATCTCATATTTAATAGATTAAGAGATTAAAGGCACATTAGATTATCCCCTTATTTCATAGAGAAATACTTTCAGTGTCATTTCAAGTGTTAAAATCCTCCATGGCCATCTGTTGCTATACTGTAGCTCATTTAAGTTTAGGTTATCGTGAGAACAAAATGTCATTTCTCTTCTGCGAGATGTTTATACTGCAGTTCTAAGCAGCACATTCATTTCTAAAGAACACAACATAACATCTGCATTAAGACCTGTGTTTGTTGGGAATTACAGTATAAGATTACCTCCTCTATCAGAAAACGTTTACTCTGTCAGCGTGGCATAAACACAATTACATTGCAAATGAACTGAATCAGACAGATTATCGATTATTGTGTCCACAGAGGGCCTCGCTTCACACATTTAGATCTCTCTGGATTGCAGCGCACATTGAGTTGATTACTGTACTTTACAGCATTTGACATAATTGTGCGAACCCACCTCACTCTTACCCCTTCTTTGCGCTCTTTCACGCCACATTGCACAGGAATGTTTCTGATGGATGTTCTGCATCCGAGCATGGCAGAGGCGAGGAGTAACAGTGCTGCTTCCACACAACACACTTGAATTCCTCTTAGTACAGTCCATGGTTTTAAAGGCACAGTATGTAATTTTCGCCACTAGAGGGCGTGTATTCACAACAAACAAAGGCATAGTTTTGATGACTCTGAGTGTGGAATCATGGGAGTTGTGGTCTTCATTACATCCTATGGGACTGCAGAAATCATGTTCATGGATGAGCTGAAGTATTCAACACAATTCATCATGTTAATGAGTTTTGAGTTGAATTTCAGCCTTGTCGTTTTTGCATTGTTTGTCGTAATGTGTTCATGCAGTGTACAGGGGGAACAGAGAGGCAAATGATATCTCTCGATTGGCAATCAGATGGTCTGATATATTACTGAAGCAATTAAAAGTGTATGATATCATCTTATTTATTGATGATATAAAAAACAACAACAGTAGTGTGTCTTAAGTCTTCTTCCTTTCCACCTCCTTCCCATTAGGTGGCACTCTCACAATTATGCCAATGTCCACATCTTCGTCTGACATATTACCTCGGATGGGGGCAGCACTGTGGTTCAAGGTGAACCCCAAGGACACTGGTTCAAGTCCCGGCTGGACCAGTTGGCATTTCTGTGTGGAGTTTGCATGTTCTTCCCGTGTTGGCGTGGGTTTCCTCCGGGTGCTCCGGTTTCCCCCACAGTCCAAACCCATGCACTATAGATGAATTGGGTAAGCTAAATTGGCTGTAGTGTATGTGTGAAAGCAAGAGTGTATGGGTGTTTCCCAGTACTGGGTTGCAGCTGGAAGGGCATCCACTGCATAAAACATATGCTGGAATAGTTAGCGGTTCTTTCCTCTGTGGTGACCTGATAAATAAGGGACTAAGCAATTAATAAATGAATATCACCTCGGATGCACTTGTGTTTATTTAAAAAAAGTCCGGGGTTGGGGTTTAGGGGCCGGGCTTGGTGGTTGGTATATACTTCACTGCACAGTGCTCGGGAATATATTTATTATGGTATTTTTGTTTTGTGTGTACACAAAACTATTCTTGTAGCTTGATACTATTCAATATTGCTGCTTCAATAATGTTTTGAGAATGTTTTTCCAATTTTTCTAGACTCTGAATGAGTCGAAACTTTGCTTTCTATGGAGAATGAGGGAGCTCTCAGATTTCACCTAAAATATCTTCATTTGTGTTCAGGAGATGAACAAAGGTCTCAGGGGTTTGGAACAACATGAGGGTGAGTAATTAATAGCAGAAATTACATTTTGGGGTGAACTAACACTTTAATTTTAATTTAAAGAGCCCCTATTATGGGTTTTAGAAAATGAGCTTCCATGTAGTGTGTAACACAGCTCTAAGTGAATGAATACATCCAGCTGAGGTTTAAATCTGAAAGTGCACAGTGTTTAAAACTACTGATTCTTTAGTGAAATAGTCGACTCTGAGTTGAATGAATGAATCGAGTTGGGTTCGGATCTTTTGTTTAAACGCTTCTACGTCGATACGGTACATCACCAAATATGTATTTCCATATCCGGTAAAATGTGAACGCGCATTTGACTTTAGACACTAGCGGAGCGCTGAGGATCACGGGACAGATCATGACGTGAAGATGACGATCACTGACTGATGGAGATTCGACTGCGGGGAATAAAGGGTTAAAGTTCATTTTCACAACAACACCACAGTATAGCCAACCGTGTGCTGTGTTTGTTCCTGTCATATTTCTGATTTTTGATACAATAACCTACGCTGCAGCCCGGGATTCGTCGGCCATTTGCTATTAAAGGAAGGAGCAGCAGACACTATTATGTATGGGACTTTGTCAGGGTTTGACAGGGACTTTTTCAGTAACTGTTGCAGTTCATATGGACCAGTTTTTTCTTCCTCCGGATCATAACATGTAAGTGTGATTAAAATTGTTGCCTCGTTTTGTGTAGTTTGCAAAATGTGTGTTTAATTGTGTTTTAGAAGTTATAATCGCACCGTGCGGCTTGTAATCACTTATCTATTATAGATCAGTGCTTGTGCTGTATCTCTCAGGTTAAATCTATTCACTAGAAGTTAAAGCTATTCACATATTGTGTCCAAAACCACGTTGAAAATGCGCCGCGTGCTTCTTCCTTTAAATGCGTTTTGTGCTCCTGATCCTCTCCTGTTTGTCGTTGCTATGGCCACCATCAGCTGTTCCTCACACGCGCGGCGACGTCAGTTTTCAAAATAGTTCAACTTTAGCCACTGTGTGGATTAATACTGAATGTGTGTCGTTGTTATTACTTGGGGTTAGCGTTAAGAGTTGAGTAATATGCTGGTGTTTAACTGCATTGCTTTATTGCATTCCTGCATTGGGCTCTCACATAGCCGTGGTGGGTATTTCTCTGTCTCGTGCTAAACCCAGTCGACCAATCACAACAGACTGGTTCATCGGACCAATCAGCGCAGATTAGCTTCGCGCTAAGGAGGGGTTTGGGAACAAATGAATCGCTGAACGAATCATATGGGAGTCATTGGGATAACTAGGTAAAAATAAATGCATATTATAAGACAATGAAAGTGTTTATTGACCTTGCATGCATATCAGCCTGTTGTTGGAGACCCACAAAACCAAAATATGACCCTTTTTAATGCAAAATAGGGGCTCTTTAAATAATGTGTTTTGAGCTGGATTCATTTCCAAATGAAACGGACAAATAAAGGTGACTAAACTGATCATTTCTGTGGTGGTGTGTCAGCAAGCATGCATATATATGATTTAGTTCCAATGCTAGTTTAGTGTACAGTCTACATACAGTACATGACTTGCATGATAAAGCGTCAACATCAGCTTTTCTTCTTATTGCGAGTGCACACACTTTCGGCTGCTCGTGATCTTGGTGTCTGCGGGTCTGAGTGTTGGATGGGCTGAGAGGAACATCTTCACCGTCTCAAGTTGTCTGGTTCTTTGAAGTGTCTGGCAGTTGCCATAGTGACCCCATCCCAGCGTCTGCACTCGTCTGGGTCACCGGATCTGCTTCATCTCACAGTCAATTACACAGTCCGGTTGTCTTTTTCTCTTCATCTCTCCCTCTCAATCTTCCTCCTGGTTTGTTGTCGTCTGGGCTTTGTCCTCTTCGTGCCATTTTGCCAGACTTTTAGTGAGAAATTATTTCAGGCTTAGCTTTTTATCTCCTGCACGTTCAGAAGTAAAGGCACAAATGCTGTCACTGGATCTGTGCTTTTCTAAAAGATACATTTTTGTACTTTTTAGGTACTAATAAGTACACTTTAGAAACCAATATGTGACTTTAAAAGGTACTATGGACTCAAATGTAGGTCCAAACGTGTACCATTTGATGGTAAAATGACAGACAGCTCCCGTATACCTTTATTTTTTATATTTTGAAATAGTTTTATTATTTAATTATTTGTCTAATTATATACATCTTTATTGTAGTTATTTTAGTACATCAAATTATGTGGAAACTTTGCACCGGCGACTACAGTAGCTTAAAATAAAAATTACATGTTGATATTTTGTTTTAAATAATGACATTTAATTATGCAAAAATCACTTTTATAAGGGGTTTAAGCACAGTTGTGTAGAAACAGTCTGTGAATATAACCAGCTTTTAATGGTAAAGATGTATTAATTGTATTGTTTATAATCACACTTGATAAAAACACTTTGATTGACATTCTCCCTTTGTACGTGTCATTAGAGGGGGAAGCCCCGCCCACTAGTGACCTCCCTCATTAGCATAGGACGTTAACAACCCAGGCTCATTCTGAAAACGTACCCCTATATACATTTCTGGAGAGCGCCAAATACGTCCCAGCAGGTATGTTTTTTTGCAGTTTTTGTTTTCGTGAATCCACCAGAGGCCGCTGTGTATGCTTTTTGAGATCTCAAATATCTCTCTCGAGTGCCATTCGCACCTGCTGTTCTCACGTAAATCCACCAGAGGCCGCTGTCGACTGACTGACTGACTGACTGACTGACTGACCCACCCTCCTCCTTCCCTAAACCCAACTGACAGTTTTCAAAAGCAATCCAGAAAAAGAAAAGCCCTCACGGCCACCTGATGTTTACCATGTTTTCAGATTTTACCACATTCTCACCCTGTTACTTACTTGTTTATTTAATTTTTTGGCTTTTGTTTTTGTCTTACCCGCTTTCTGGAACCGTTCTTCGCTGGACTCGAACCCGTCATCGTGGTCAACTCCTCTCTGCATCTCAAGTCCGCCGACTTACATGGCAAGCCACTGGACAAACTGGTAACAGCTGGAAAGCCGTCCACACAGAGGTTAGCAGTCAGCTGGTAGCGTGAAAAGGAACGGCGTCATACCGCCCCATAGCGTTCGTTTTAAAAACGAAATGCAGCCATACGTACTTCATGCTACATAATTCGCGATCTCCAGAAATGTATATAGGGCTACGCTTTCAGAATAAGCCTATGTTGGACATTAGTCTTGTTTTTGAATCTGCCTCTATGCTGACACACAGGCATTTGTAGCTCCGCCCTCTTTTGAAAAGAGCTCAATCTCATTTGAATTTAAAGCGACAGTAACAAAACGACACAATTATGATCAAAGCCTAAAAGGGGCAGTTTCAAGGAGTTATAAAACATTACTTGTGCTTTATTTTGAGCTGAAACTTCACTACACACTCTAGGGACTTCAGAGACTTATTTTACATCTTGTAAAAAGGGGCAGAGTAGCTTCCCTTTAATGATTTTAGTTTTAAATTACTACAATAATCATAATTACGTTAACTGAACAAACACTGGCTAGAACTTAATAATCTCTTTCTTCTAGAGATGATTTAAAATTTATTTCATATTAGATGAAATTGTCACTTTAATTTAAGTGGACGTAGTTACACGTTTCATGCACTTACTATAGTAGTGACAATGAATTATGCATAATTACATGTAACTAAACCTAACCCCAACCATATAGTAAGTACATTAATTAATTAATATTACTCAGTAGTTAAATGAAAAGTTACTACATCACCTTAAAGTGTAACCAATTGTCATTATTTATACTCATAGTTCTCATTTGTCACTCATGCATGTGCAGATTGTACAAAACGAAATGAACCTCGTTAAATAATGAACCTGAAAAGTGAGTTTATTTTCTTAATGTGGCCATATTAGCACAAACTCTGCGCTGCGTCTTTCAGTGGTGTTTTGAGTTCATGTCTGTTCTTCCTCCAGCTGTCAGAGGGGCAACAGTGCAGGACTGTCCAGCCGTTCGGTGCAAATAAACACACTAATGAAGGAGAGCCAGAGCCATATTCACAGTAATGCAGACCCTTAGCTTCATTCATTCATTCATTTTCCTTCAGCTTAGTCTCTGATTTACCGCCAACTATTCCAGCATATGTTTTACGCAGCAGATGCCCTTCCAGCCGCAACCCAGTACTGGGAAACATCCATACACTCTCACATTCACACACACACTCATACACTACAGCCAATTTTGTTTCCTCAATTCACCTATAGCGCATGTGTTTGGACTGTGGGGGAAACCGGAGCA
>CAIGQV010017923.1:0-10248 GCA_903798115.1 Danio jaintianensis | reverse complement strand
ACTTTATAATGAGAGTGCCGTACATGCTGTTTCAGAAGTGACTCGTTTGAAGTAACTTGTCTATATAAGTTTTTTTTTTTTTTAGACAAATAATGTTTAACAGAAGAGTTTGGTCATTTGATATTTTAATTCAATATTAGCGTGTAGTGAAATTGAGCAGCTATCAAGAGCCTTTTACTGTTTACTTCCTGCTCTGACTGTTTTATTGAAAGTCTTGTCAGCTGTGTTTATTCTCAGTGCAGAGTTTGTAGAGTTAACAGTTGTTCATGTTCAAAACGTTTCACAGGTTCTTCAGATACAGAAATATTTAAAAATGCTTGCTCAGACTTATTAATATAGTAAGTAGTAGTAGTAATTGGTAATCTAAACACATTGTTTGTTTTATTAGAACGTACATCATTACTCTGATTAAACAAAGGTTAATGTAAAGGTATTTGTTGTATATGGTTATAACCTATTAATAAAATGCCAGAAATTGGCAAAATGTGAACCATTGGTCGATTGGTAGTCATCATGGTGTTGAGTAGGGTGTATTGCCTTATTATAAAAGGTATAATTAACACAGAAATAAAAATTGGCATGATTTACGTGCCCTCATTGATGTAAAGTTGGTTTTATATTCACACATTCAGACTTTTTCCTTAATATAATTTCAGAAAAGTATTGCAAATTCTAAATAGTGAAATCATATTAGCAGCCAATGACTATCAAAGTACAACATTGTTTACAGTCAAATAATATAAGTCATACTTGCATGTGATTTTCAGACCGAATATTTAAGGTATCATGGTAAACAATATAGGGAGCGTGTCACAAGCTGTCACTGAAGAAATGTGTAAATATAAAACCAACTTTACATCAATCTTACCCTCCACTTGTACTTTACCTGTTTGAGTTTCTGCTATGGATGTCAATGGACATTAGTTTTCAACATAAATTATTAAATGAATAAATAAAACTACCCAGTTGAAAGTTTTCAGTTTTGTTTTTTTTATTTAAAGTAATAACTTTTAAGTATAGTAAAAGGATGCCAAGTAGCGTATTTTAAAACTACAAATATGCCTACTTTCAAATTTCTCCTAATTTTACTTCTTTAGGAGAACTTCAAAGTAGACCAGATCCGTGCCATTATGGACAAGAAGTCCAACATACGTAACGTGTCTGTAATAGGACATTTTGACCACGGCAAGTCCACTTTGACGGATTGGTTGGTGTCAAAAGCTGGTATCGTCAGCTCAGCCCGTGCCGGAGAAACCCGTTTCATGGATACGAGGCATGATGAACAGGAGCGTTGCATCACCATCAAGTCAACGTGAGTATTAAGGCCAGACTACAAAATTTTTCTCTGATTTTGGCCCAATTTGCTTGGCAAAGTGTTGTGGGGATTCATGACGCCAGTTTGTCGTTTATGATGCAAGATTCAATCATTTCTTCTCGTGTAGTGTGTCATAGTGCATGACAACCGATGCCATGTCTGCGACGTTTTACGACATCAACCCGTCAAGTCTTCAGCCCGGTGAGTACTGGAATTAGCATGTAAACTAACAAACCACTCCTTTATGTTCCCGGATAGGGCTGGGCGATATGACATCACGAGATACGATATCAACGATATACATCACTATAGATTCAATCAGTTAATATTAATACAGAATTTTGAAGTTATTTGTTAGCCACATTTTAAATTGTTAAAACAAGCCAAATAGTGTTTATAAGTGGCTCAACGGCCACTTTATTAGGTACACAGTACTAGTACCGGGTTGGACCCCCTTTTGCCTTCAGAACTGCCTTAATCCTTCATGGCATAAATTCAACAAGGTACTGGAAATATTCCTCTGAGATTTTCCATATTGACATGATAGCATCACGCAGTTGCTGCAGATTTGTCAGCTGTACATCCATGATGCAAATCTCCTGTTCCACCACATTCTAAAGGTGCTTTTTTGGATTGAAATCTGGTGACTGTGGAGGCCATTTGAGTACAGTGAACTCATTGTCATGTTCAAGAAACCAGTCTGAGATGATTTGCGCTTTATGACATGGCGTGTTATCCTGCTGGAAGTAGCCATTAGAAGATGCGTACACTGTGGCATAAAGGGATGGACATGGTCAGCAACAATACTCAGGTAGGCTGTGGCGTTGACACGATCCTCAATTGGTACTAATGGGCCCAAAGTTTGCCAAGAAAATATCACCATTACACCACCACCAGCCTGAATCGTTGGTACAAGGCAGGATGGATTCATGCTTTCATGGTGTTGACCAAATTCTGACCCTACCATCCAAATATCACAGCAGAAATCGAGACTCATCAGACCAGGCAAAGTTTTTCCAATTATCTATTGTCCAAATTTGGTGAGCCTTTGCGAATTGTAGCCTCAGTTTCCTGTTCTTAGCTGACAGGAGTGGCACCCGGTGTGGTCTTCTGCTGCTGTAGCCCATTCGCCTCAAGGTTCAAATTGTTGTGCATTCAGAGATGCTCTTCTGCATACCTCGGTTGTAACGAGTGCTAATTTGAGTTACTGTTGCCTTTCTATCAGCTCAAACCAGTCTGCCCATTCTCCTCTGACCTCTGGCATCAACAAGGTGCCCACAGAACTGCCACTCACTGGGTATTTTAAGTTTTTTTTTCGGACCATTCTCTGTAAACCCTAGAGATGGTTGTGCGTGAAAATCCCAGTAGATCAGCAGTTTCTAAAATACTCAGACCAGCCCGTCTAGCACCAACAATTATGCCATGTTCAAAGTCACTTAAATCACCTTTCTTCCCCATTCTGATGCTCAGTTTGAACTGCAGCAGATTGTCTTGACCATGTCTATATGCCTAAATGCATTGAGTTGGTGCCATGTGATTGGCTGATTAGAAATTTGTACCAGTTATGTTTCCACACATGGTAGTTTACATCTGCAGAAGGAGAACAGACCTGTGCGAGAAAATGGTAGCCCTCAAGCTGCTTTTCAGTTGTAAGAACACATTTGCAAACATATTGAAAAATGAGCAGGAGCAAACTATAAACTTTAGTGACAAGTCAGGACTGTCAACTGTTTACTGTACTGTACCGTGCCCTGATCGCCATAAACAATGTATTTTGCAACACCATGAAATAAACAATAGAGCATAATATGAAACTATTTTGTTTTATATTATGAACAATATTTCATCCATATACAATATACATTGTCCTACCGCACAGCCCTATTTTCGGTGAGTTTTAGAATTAGCATGTAAACTTTAACCACTCTTTATGTTCTCATTCTCTTTGCGATCGAATTATTTTTATATGAACGTATCTTTAAAGGTAACCAGCTATCTACTAAAAGTTTCCTTGTCAGTTTGATTTTTGAAGTAACATTAGCGTTTGTGAGCACATTGCTGATTTATTTACAGCCATCGCTGGGAATCTGCTTCTGCAGCTCCAAAAGTAGCTCTTTCTGCCACAGAATGTATCTACTCATCTACATTTTTTGTTCAGAAAGCACATCTATGTATTGGGTAAACTGCTGTCTGTGGGAAACACTCGAACGCACATCATAGACGTCATGCGACGATTGACTGAACCAACGTGTAGACTGGCAGATTTGGTACCCACAACACTTAAAGATTTTATCTAGACAAGTTTGCATAATCTGACAGGGTGACTGTCATAACCAAAAATTACGTAGTCTGAACAGGTCTCAAAGCATGTCTTATATTGCAAAATCAAAATATAAACCTTAAGTCCATTTTAATAAATGGACTTTCAACATTTGCCCCTCACAGTGCCATCTCCATCTTCTATGAGCTCGCTGATAAGGATTTGGCCTTCATTAAAGAGTGCAAAGATGGCTCTGGCTTTCTCCTCAACCTGATTGACTCCCCTGGGCATGTTGACTTCTCTTCAGAAGTTACAGCTGCACTGCGTGTCACAGATGGAGCATTGCTGGTGGTGGATTGTGTGTCTGGTATGTGAAGAAGTGGTAGTTTTTTTTGTTGTTTTTTTAAATGTCTTATTAATCAAAGACTTCCTTGGTATAATTTTGATAGTCATGCTTTACTTGTATTCTGTAACTTGTTCCTTAATTCTCTAGGATGCTTATTAAAATATCAATTGCTGTTCGGCAGGTGTGTGCGTACAAACAGAGACTGTGCTCAGACAGGCCATTGGTGAGAGGATTAAACCAGTTTTGATGATTAACAAAATGGATCAAAGTTTGCTAGAGCTGCAGTTGGGCCCTGAAGAGCTGTACCAGACCTTTCAGTGCATCGTTGAGAAAGTCAACGTGACCATCTCTACTTATGCTGAGGATGAGAAAGGCCCTATGGGCAACATTATGGTGAGTGCCTCAATGCTCTCTCATGGGCCCTTTTAATGTTTTCTGTTTTATGTCTGGGTTAAATTTTTTTAGATTTATTGTGAATGTTTTTATCATCCTGATCTTAGATTGATCCTGTTATTGGTAATCTTGCCTTTGGATCTGGACTGCATGGATGGGCCTTCACTTTGAAGCAGTTTGCTGAGCTCTATGTGAAAAAGTTCACTGCCAAGAGTGAAGCTCAGCTGGGCCCGGATGAGTTCAACAAGAAGGTGGAGGACATGACGAAGAAGCTTTGGGGCGACAGGCGAGAGGATGTTCCAACACAACTGTATGAATGTAATGTTGTATTTCTGTATGTAATATTTTATGTCCATTGTTTGCAGCTACTTTGACCCTGCTACTGGCATGTTTAGCGAGTCTGCGACATGCCCAAATGGCATGAAGCTTCCCAGGACTTTTGTTCAACTAGTCCTGGACCCTGTCTTCAAAGTGAGCAAACTAGCAACAATTATGTTTTTAATGCAAGCCATTAATGATGATTTAAACATTCTTCACTTTGACCTGAATATCTTGTGATGAGAATTTTCAATCTGATATGGCAAATACAAAGTATGTTAATTTAACGGCCATGTTCATATGGATATTACATGGAGATCTTATTCTTCCACACTATATATAGGTATTTGATGCCATCATGAACTTCAAAAAGGAGGAAACTGCAAAGCTGATTGAGAAGATGGGCATCAAGCTAGATGCAGAGGATGAGAAGAAAGAGGGCAAACTCCTGCTGAAGGCTGTGATGCGTCGCTGGCTGCCGGCTGGAGAGGCTTTGCTTCAGATGATCACCATCCACCTGCCCTCACCGGTTACTGCTCAGAAGTATCGCTGTGAGCTGCTGTATGAAGGACCTGGAGATGATGAGGCTGCCATGGGTATGTTCTGCTTTTTTGAGTATGAAAACTGGATCTAGGAACTGCTCATATGTTCTGTAAGTGTATTCAGTTTATCGTGGTTGTAGTAAAAGCCTAAATATTTATTTTATTTTCTCAGGCATCAAGAACTGTGACCCAAAAGCACCTCTCATGATGTACATTTCTAAAATGGTACCGACATCTGACAAAGGTTGTTTTTATGCCTTTGGTCGTGTCTTCTCTGGCTGTGTCTCCACAGGCCTAAATGTGCGCATTATGGGGCCAAACTTCACCCCTGGAAAAAAGGAGGATCTTTACCTGAAACCCATCCAAAGGTCAGTTTTGTTTTGTTTTTTCCCATGAAACTGTTAGGTAAAGTGGATAACCATTTATTTGTAAATGGCTTACGTGTTTTCCAGGACCATTCTGATGATGGGTCGCTACGTTGAACCCATTGAAGATGTGCCCTGTGGCAATATTGTAGGTCTGGTAGGTGTGGATCAGTTTTTGGTAAAGACTGGAACCCTCACTACTTTCACAAAAGCCTACAATATGCGTGTGATGAAGTTCAGTGTCAGTCCTGTGGTGAGAGTGTCAGTGGAGGCCATGGACCCTGCTGACCTTCCTAAACTGGTGGAAGGATTGAAGCATCTGGCCAAGTCAGATCCCATGGTGCAATGCATCTTCGAGGATTCTGGTGAGCATATCATTGCTGGAGCTGGTGAGCTTCACTTGGAGATTTGCCTTAAGGATCTTGAAGAGGACCATGCCTGCATTCCCCTCAAGGTACCAATGGCTTGTCCAATTGTTCAACACATTAGACCGACTATTACAGTACTCTAACATGCTGTTCCTTACAGAAATCGGATCCATTTGCTTCCTACAGAGAGACAGTCAGTGATGGCTCAAAAAAAATGTGCCTTGCCAAGTCCCCAAACAAGCACAGTTGTCTCTTCATGAAGGCCTGTCCTCTGGCTGATGGTCTTGCAGAAGATATTGATAAGGGTCAGGTCACGGCCAGGAAGGAAATGAATGCCCGTGCCCATTACCTTGCTGAAAACTATAAGTGGGAAGTAACAGAAGCTCGTAACATCTGGTGCTTTGGCCCTGAGGGAACTGGGCCCAACATCTTAGTAGATTTGACCAAGAGAGTCCAATATTTGAACGAGATCAAGGACAGTGTGATTGCTGGATTTCAGTGGGCCACTAGAGAGGTATGATAAAAGCATAATATTTTTTCATTTTACAACAACTCTAGAGTTAAACTGTTTTACCCCCTTTTTTTTGGTTTGTTTTTTGTACTAAGGCTCTGCCAGATAGATTTAAAAAAAAATAAAAAAGTTTAAAATTCAACTGTTTAAGGCTATGGTTCCTTTTATAACCAAGAGTGTCCGGTGAATGCCACCTTAAATAGATTTTGCATCTGTACACGTTTCTGGAATTTTCTAAATTGGAAAGACTTTGATTTGGCTTATGTTCAATTCTGATGTCCCTCTATGATCAACTTGACACCTTTGCTTCAGTTTGAGTCACAGCTCGGTTTTATTAAAGTGTTTTGTGCCTTCTAGGGAGTCTTGTGCGCAGAGAACATGCGTGGTATTCGCTTCGACATTCATGATGCAACCCTAACTGCTACTGCTATTCACCGTGGTCCAGGTCAAATCATTGTCGCAACCCGCCGAGTGCTTTACGGCTGTCAACTAACAGCTGAACCCAGGCTTTGTGAGCCAGTATACCTGGTGGAGATGCAGGTATGAAAGTAGTCGCATTAAAACTCTGCTCATTGACCTTTTGATATTCGATGCTAATCTCTAATTGTACCACACTTTTGATCTGTCTACAGTGCCCAGAGTCAGTTATTAGTGACATCTATGCTGTACTGGTCAAGAGGCGTGGAATAGTGTTTTCAGAGTCCCAGGTTACGGGAACTCCTTTTTATTTGCTCAAGGCTTACTTGCCTGTCAGTGAGTCATTTGGTGAGTGAAGCAGGAAAACTCTTGGGTTCTCTTCTCCATTTAATGATTCAAGTTACATAGCGTAAATGGTATCTCCCTTTTTTGTGCAGGATTTACAGCTGACATTTGCTCCAATACATCTGGCCAGACCTTCCCACAGTGTGTGTTTGATCATTGGCAGATCATGCCTGGAGACCCATTGGATACTACCTCTAAAACTGCTCATATTATGGCTGACATACGAAAGCGCAAGGGCCTCGATGAAGCCATTCTAGCTTTACATTGCTACTTGGATTAATTGTAGATTTACGTAAGGTTTACAATCTGCACAGACGATAAATCTTGTATTCACTTGAACCTTTTAAGTCTGACCACCCTATAATTACCATAAAAAGAAAATGACAATTTTTAGAGAATAAACAGTTCATTTTCAATTGGTTCAGATGTGTTGAACAGTTCAACACATAATTTTTTGCTGGATTCCACGTCATGTGGGCCTTTCTGATAATGAACTGGCAGGTTCTCTGAAAATGACCGTTTAATTCCTCTGTCTGATCTCAAACCTATAATTTAATTTGCACATGTATGAAAAATGGCAAGAGATCAACCTGAGCATTAACGAAAAGCACTTTCCAAATTTAATTTTGACACCAGGTCTGACCAAACTGTATATACTAGATGCCAAATTGGTCCCTATTTTTGCTAGATTGTGGAATTTTAAACACTAGACAAAGATTTTATACTAAGAGCACTTTTATAGATGTTTTTTAAAATGTTTTCCCAGGAATAATTAACATATCATATATTGAACTGAGAAATCGTATTCAATTAAGTAACACTGAGTTAAGTTATGATTTTATCTATATTGATCTTGCCATTTAAATAGCCATGAGTTGCTATTGTGACAATTAAATAAACAAACTTGAAGGTTTACTCATACTACTACATAACTAATGACTTCTTGTTGACTGCCTTAAGAAGTCACCCATTATCAGGGTTCCCACTTTCATGAACAGCAAATTCAAGGACTTTTTAATGCACCATTAATTTTAAATCAAGCATCACTAAACTTCATACCCCAGCTTATGTAGCGCCATAAGTTCTTACTGTACTTAACATTTCCCTTACACTTATTATTTACTTTAAAAATATCATAGTAATGATAAACATGTCATGTTTAAAGAACTTTAATACAATATGTTGAATTCAACACTGGTAATATTCAAATGCAGTCTCTGAAATATTAATCTAATGTGCATTGTGTCATAGTTCTTGTCCAAGGTTTAAATTTTAATTAAGAATTTTTCAGGATTTTTCATTCAGTTTCTGAAAACAGAACAGTACAATTGATGAAATAACACCAGAAACTTTAAAT
This sequence comes from Danio jaintianensis, assembly GCA_903798115.1. Lineage (NCBI taxonomy): Eukaryota > Metazoa > Chordata > Actinopteri > Cypriniformes > Danionidae > Danio > Danio jaintianensis. Next base: position 1,711 of record CAIGQV010017923.1, on the reverse strand, counting down.
TCAAGCCCTTTTAAAGACATACATTTGTTTTTAAATACTTTCCAGGCCTTGAATTCATATCTTTCAAGTACTTTCAAAAAAACATGGAACCCTGTATTATGGAGCAACAGGTGTGTTGGGATGGGATAATGTTGGGATTTCTCAGTTCCTAATGTAATTGAAAGATTGTGATTTGAGCTAAAACTTAATGTAATTAATTGGACAATGTATTGTTTAAATATGCATGTACTGAGTACGAACTGATATTTTGTAATTACTATGATTATTAAATGTTAGAAATCAACCGCCATGTTAAAATGCAATGCTGGAAGTCTGATTTTTGGAACTCTGCAAAAATAAAATGTAAAACCTATTTGATCAGAAATGCAACGTCTCTGCTTTTTCATAACAATCTACAAAATTAGGAATTAATATAGGCTGTAGTTCTATTCCTCCCAGTTATACTTTAAATTGTGCCATCTAAAATATGCCATCTATTCTGTTCCATTAAAGATTGATCAATATTACTACTACATAATAAATATGAATCAGAGTATTAAAATTACACTCTCCTCTTCACACTTAGAAATAAGTGTACTGTGAGCGATTACTGGGATAGCTTTACAAATGATCTAATTGTGGTTGGAACTAAACTATGCAGGACACCGGCCCTCCAGGACTTAGTTTTTGAGCACCCCTGGCCTAAGGTTTCAACTAAAAGCCATTTTAGATTTAGTGAAAATGGTGTCTGGTAACCAAAACAATACTAGAAGACTACAGGAAGTTATGTGCACAAATTGTTTCTTTACAAAACAACTCTTTCCATCTACCTATTTTTTTTCAAATGGATGCACACATTTTTAAAACGTGCATACAAACTTGTGTGCACAATTGAGTAGGATAAACTTTTTATCCGATAAGAAAAATGCACATTAACTACATTAACTTGTGTAATGGACAAATGGCATTTAATCAAAAATAAATACATTTATAATAAATACTGGTGGCAGTGGTTGCTAAAATATTACCTCAAATATGCGTTCGCAACATTTTAGATTTTACAGATAAAACATGAAGTAAAAACTAAATGACTAAAATTAGTTTTTTACCTTTATACTAAACTGACAAACACAAGTAAATATTAACAAGATGTGCAAGGTGTCATTCACACAAGTACAAAACATAACTGCACAGTTCCATTCTGTATCACAACTACACGAAAAGAAAAAAAAAATCAACAAGTGATTGATACTGTGTAAAACAGATAATAACTCCAAGACATTATAACAAAGACGTCGTGAATTTAGGGATGAGAAAAATTATTATTATTATTATTTTAAAGCATATATTAGTGATATTATAATGTACTCTCTGTAGATTTTAGTGTCAACGTGAGTTCATTTTAAAAATTAATAGACCAAACGTGAATAATGCCCGACGTCATTACGTACAAAACGTAGAGCGCGCGCTTGGTATATATATTCATGAGCGCAGACGTCATCGGTCTCTTCTTTGCCTGTGTTCTGCCGTGGCAGGCGGTGTGAAAGTGGATTTACTGTTAAACGAATACTAAAACATAAGGCAAAATGGTAAGTCGATTTAGGAAATTATTTATTTTATGCATTATTAACCTTATACAGTTTGATATGTTGTTGCGATTTAAGCGCTTAGAGTGGTTAAAATAGACTTTATAATGAGAGTGCCGTACATGCTGTTTCAGAAGTGACTCGTT
>CAIGQV010017920.1:0-10089 GCA_903798115.1 Danio jaintianensis | reverse complement strand
ATTAATAAAATGTTTGATGTACTCACTGGTGAAGAATAAACATTTTGCGCTGGATTTACTTGTGTTTTTATTTAAAATTATGAACATTAAATGTCTTATTGTCACATCCAGGATGTCCAGTGAATACTCTAAATTCAGGATTGGGAACCTCTTTTTAATTCACTCCAAAAATTTCCATTTAACTGCATATGACTTGAAACGTGAAAAACAACCAACTGTTAAACAAGTGAAGTTTATTCATAAACTAATTTCGAGAGGAGCACGTGCTTAGGATTGATAGCAGCTGGTCCCGCATTAGCTAATCCATGATCCTCCAATCAGACGATTCCTAAACAAATAACTAGAGTATCTTAACTTAGCCATCTTCATCTTAAAGAATCCCCCCTTCCACCCCTACTCCTCCCCTTTCCTCGACAGGGCAGCACGGAGACCCAGCGGTTAGCACTGTTGCCTCACAGCAAGAATGTCACTTGCTCAAGCCTTTTACCTTGCCAAGTTGACATTTCTGTGTGGAGTTTGCATGTTCTCCCCGTGTTTGCGTGGGTTTTCCCCGGGCTCTCGGTTTCCTCCCACAGACCAAAAACATGTAATATAAGTAAATTGGCCAACCAAATCGACACTATAGACGAGTGATTAATTCAGCAATTTCTCTCCATAATTATTCATAATTAGAATTCACCTTTATCAAGCAGGGGAGTTCTCGAGATCTAGCTCAAACTCCCCTCTCGCCCTGCAACGGGAGGGAGCCCCAGGCTCGTGGATCTCATGAGCTCAGGGCTCTCTCCCGGGACAGCATGCCAAACACGCTTTATAATCAATCATCAGCTAAGGGCGAACTCTTGAAACACCTTTTAATCAAGTGCATTTAGCTGATTATAGTATACAACATTTGAGGGGCAACTGAAGGCTGTACACATGGGTTTATAGTAACAGTTTACTCTCAACTCCTTGATAGAACACATTTTTGCAGATCATTATGATCAGATAATTATAGAGATGTATTTTAAATGCTGATTTGTTCAATTAAAGTTTTGTTCAAGTAATTTGTTTCTGCTGACATGTTCCTCGCCCATGCTGCTAACAGAAGATACTTAAATTAATATAATTTTTTAAGCAGTGCCAAAATATACAGAGAATGACCAAGAAAAATACACTGATGTTTCATTATTGGGGAACAGTTTACTACTTTAAAGGGGATCCATTATGCAAAAATCACTTTTATATGGGGTTGAAACACAGTTGTGTGGTAACAGTGTGTGAATATAGCCAGCCTTTCATTAATTCTATTTTTTATAATCACACTTTAAAACATAAAAACAGTCCGTTTAAACACAAAATGCCGCCCGTTAGTGAGGATCTCTCCCTCATTAGCATAGACAGCATTAGCATAGTAAGAAGCAGCCATCTGTCATTAAAGTTTTGCTGTATATAATGTCAGCGTCTAAGAAGCATTGTAAACGTCAAGTTTTAGGATGTACAAATGAACACCATTTTGACATTTTTCACAGAGATAACTTTAGTCCTGTTATAATGAATTATCAAGACTCAGGAGAGTCATTTTTACGGTACAGTGTTTTCACTGACAACATCAGCACTTCTAACAGCAAACTTACAGTAGTTTCCATAGGGATATTTTCCAGGCAGGTACTGATCAGGCCCAACCCTGCTTTGCTTCAGTGGGTGTGTTTGTTACTGAAACACCTGCTCCACACACTCTTCACACATCAGCCTTAAACTTAAAAATTATAGTAATGAGGTTGTGAACAAGTCATTTTCATGCAGATTCATAATTACCAGTGCAACTGTATTATACATGGTTATACAATTAATCTATGAGGGGACATGATGGAACACCCTGTATTGTGTTAATTGATTTGTGCAGCACTCACCAATGTTACAACAAATGACTGAACAAAAACTTAAAGCAAAGCTACTTAGTTTAATTTACTTAGGCTTTTGAATTCATTAGTTGAGTATACTGTAACACAAGAGAAAGAGAATTCAGTATAACTAACATAATACATTTATAATCATACAATTTGATGCAAGTGGGTTGAGATTCAGACAGCTGGAGTCTTGATTGAGTTTTTGAAATACGTATAATTTTTATTGATACAAATAAAGACTAAAATCAATAACTTGAAATTATACAAATGATATTTAAAATATTAAAAGTAATAATAACCAAGAACCATAATTATCAATAGACAAATTTGTTAAATGTATAAATGAAAGATTGAAGATTTAAGATATAAGATCTGGGTAGAGAGTATAACCAATTCTTATGGAGTAAATGGCAAAGGTCTTTGAAGCGATGGAAGTTAAAGAGCAAAGAAGAAGGAGTGAGGAATTGTCCTGAGTTTATATTGGCACTTATATCTTCCCGAGTCAGCAAACAGATTTCATGTCTGGTGAGTTAAAAGAATGGAATTATGAATTATGTCACCACCTTATCTAACCCTTACAGAGTCTTTCCCTAAATAGAGCAGAAATGAATACAAGATCAGGGGTCTCATTTATAAACGTGCGTATGTGCGTATGCCACTTCCCACACAAAACTTGTGATCTATAAAATAAAAAAAAACATGACCGAAGAATGTGTGGACCTGTAAGTAAACTCTAAGTAAACATATGTAACTGAAAATTTTTAATTCATTGAACCACTTTAAATCATCATACGAGCCATGATCCTTAATATATTAATAAATATTTATTCTGGCGTACGTTCACTGGTGTACATGAGACCACGAACCTTCGGATACAACAGACACTTATACATGTGGTTTTGACACCTAAAAATAACCTTGAGCAAATATCAATAATTGGAAAGAACATTTACTATGAACAGTATAATTCTTAGAATAAGAACAGTTATTCTAAATGTCAATCTGCAGAAAAAGCATTGATACATTTGCATAGTCTCAAGACAAGAACAGGAAATTGATAATATATGAATATTTTGAATTACATAGGTCACACATAAAAAGAATATGTCAACTTGTAATAACTCATAAATGATAAAAAGTCAGGATAAAATAAAAACATTAATAAAACCCACAAATGACAACATCTTGATAACATATAATAATTAATAAATGATTAGAATGATATGATAAATGAAGATGAATATATTCTTTCTTTGAACCCGTATAATTATTTATAATTCTAAACTATAATTATTGTCAATTATTATGAACTTACCAATCACATTATCTGTTTATATTGTTTACTGCTACAGCTACTGTTTTAATTGTTTAAATTTGCAATTATACTGTGAACATTGTTTATAATTAATGAACTCATATGCCATGCTGATATTGTTATACTGCCTGTTTACACTCTTTTATTAATATCCATTCATTACAGCATCTAAAAGAGCTGCTCACCCCATTTCATTGGTTTGTATAGGCTACTATATGCATACAATAACAATAAACATTCAATAATAACATTGATAGCCTACTTATTGTTTTAATGCAAGACTAAAGAATAGAGTGTGTAGAGAATGTTTCTAAAAACAAAATTGTAAAATGGTTAAAGGCGATAGGCTAACATAATAGGCTTTTTTTTTATCCACAGCTCAAAAGCAATCATTAAAAAAAGAAGTTTAATCCAAGATCCTCTACCAATAAATAAATAAATAAATGTAAAAAAAAGAAACTTAACTTACACATAGGGATTAGTTAAAGAAAAAAAAATTTTTTTTTAATGGTGGCTTTAAATTTGTGTCCTAGCAAGTTGATCAGGTTACAAACGTTACTCGCATCTTCCACAAGAGAGAAAATGCTGAGTCACAGAGACGCAGCTCCATATGTCGGCTCTTGGGATGTTGCACTTGTCGCTCACTCAGAAGTAGGTGTTACCAGGCGACCCGTCATTAACCTGGGTCTTTGTAACGCAGTGTTCCATTGATACTTTTTTTTTTTTAAACAATAGCCTTTGGAAAGTATATTTTCCTATTGGTGTGAGATATATCCAGCTGCAGACCGGCAGACCCACACACGTTTCAGGCACACACACAATCTAGCACACACGATCTAGGCAAACCATATGGTTAATGACGGATCAGTCTTCTTCAATTTTTTTTTCTTGTTTAACGACGACTAACTGTTTAGGGTTTAGGGTTTTCAGTCATTATTTCATTATTATATCGTAACAATCATTTTAACATCTGTGCAGTTTTGGTACTCAAATTATGTAAATAAAAATATATAGTTAAACACTTATGATTTTATTCACTTATCCATACACAAAAAAAACATAATAGACCGTCTAATTGTAGGATCTTAATGTTGCCATACTTAGTTAAAATCGTTTTGTAGTAAAATGTAAAAAACAAACAATAATGTGTCACATTAAAATGAATTACTATAATTAATAATTTAAAATTAATATAGTTATAAACTGATAAACTACTTTATCTTTTACTAAACTGTAGCAACTGTAAGTTACTATTATTCATTCATTCATTCATTTTCTTTTCGGCTTAGTCCCTTTATTAATCTGGGGTCGCCACAGCGGGATGAACCGCCAACTTATCCAGCATATGTTTTACGCAGCGGATGCCCTTCCAGCTGCAACCCATCACTGGGAAACATTCATACACATTCATACACTACGGACAATTTTAGCTTACCCAATTCACCTATACCGCATGTCTTTGGACTTGTGGGGGAAACCGGAGCACCCGGAGGAAACCCACGCGAACACGGGGAGAACATGCAAACTCCACACAGAAATGCCAACTGACCCAGCCGAGGCTCGAACCAGCAACCTTCTTGCTGTGAGGCGAACGTGCTACCCACTGCGCCACCGCGTCGCCCCATTATTATTATTATTATTATTATTATTATTATTATTATATTATATTATTAATTCGTTTGTATTACTATATTTGTTGCAACTATAATTACCATAAGTTACCAGTACTTTTTTTCAAATTAAGCAAATAAATACGATTCAATCGCTGGAGGAAAATATTAATATGTTATTTATTTCTTAAATGTAAAAAGATTTAGATTACATATAATGATTTATTATAGCCTATACATATTAACTTGTTATTATTTCCTTCATTATAATATGAATCCATTATATGAATGAAACCTGTCCATTTTAGATCGTTTATATATCTCTGAAAAATGTTTCAGCAAGGCCAGCTAAGGAGTATCTGCTATATTGACTCTGTCAGATAAATAATGACTGATCATCTATGATGACTGATAGCATGGATGGGCAAAAATACATTGAAATGTATTTTAAAATAAAATACAAAACACCTCAGTTTTACAAGTATCAATATAAACTACAAAATACAGCAGCCACAAATGTATCAAAATAAAATACTGTATTTTGTATTTTGAAAACACTGCAAAATACTTTTACAAGGGAGCATGAAATTATTTAGCAAACCTTCTATCGACAGGCCTATTCGATCAATCCTCTTACCATTAAACTGACTTAGTAAAGTAAACAATGATTGACAGCAACAGCATTTCTCAGAGCAAGTTTAAATCAGCTTCTCTGCAAACTCATTCACCTCTACTGTACATGAATAGGTATTCATAAACTTTTGTTTCTCTTTCACTTTAGTACATTTTGTACAAGTTTCATACATAAAGTCCTGTCTTGAAGATGATCTCTGGATGAACTGTAAAAAAATCACTGTAATGCCCTTCCAGCCGCAACCCAGTACTATGAAACACCCATACACACTCATTCACACACACACACGCACGCACGCACGCACGCACGCACACACACACTTATACACTATGGTCAATTTAGTTTATTCAATTCACTTAAAGGGCATGTTTTAATTAATCCATTTTTTTCTATTAAAATCTTTCATACTTAATGTAAAAACACGATTTATGAAAACTACTAACATCTCCAGTTTTAGTAATGATATCTCTAAAAAATGGAGCTATCTGTTTTTGCAAATAAACTTCATATACATCCTGCTGCTGTGTAACATATATCTCATATACTGCATTGTGCCACTTTAACATCTTTCCTCTTTATTAACTCTAAAGAGCACCTGCAGATCAGCTACTGGCATTTGAAACAACCAATGAAGTATTGTAGGAATAGCCACTGTAGGACTTATTTGTATGTTGTTTGTCTTATTTTCTTGGCATCTACATCAGCAATCCATATAAAACTACTATTATTTGTGCAGTTTACTCATTCTGCCAAGATGTTTTCAGTTCTTCTTTAACTGGAAGAGTCTCAGTTTACCCCCTTAGTGAACATCAGTACACCATCTTTAGGTGTTTTATATTTCTAAATATCCTTTGCATTTCCACCTGCAGCCCTGAGGCTGACACTGAGGATGTTCTGAAACTCCTCATCCTGTTCTTAAGGGCTGATATTTTATTCCGTCTCATTTCTGAAGCAAAGATGCTGATGCCGAATTGTACACTATACTGCCATTACATATTAGCATTGACCACCTGCTTAATCAATTTCCTGTTCTGACCTCAAATAACTGAGATAGCATCAATCTGAGGCTGCATTTTTATTATGTCATCATGTAGACTTCATACAAAGTATTGTACGGTATTTTAAAAATACAAAATACAAGACACTGAAGTATTTTGATACAAAATACTAACCCATTTTCATAAACTCTATCAAATACAAATTACAAAATACTATTTGTATTTAGAATACGTATTTAAAATACATGTATCATAAATACTGCCCATCCCTGACTGATAGAAGTCTATTATATCGTCTATTTAGTCTATTATATTGAATGGCGATCGGAAACAATGTTCCCCATTCGCCCATCACGATCGCCATATTTGTGAAATATATACATTATTGTTTATTGTGTACAATCAGGGATGGGCAAAAATACATTGAAATGTATTTTAAAATAAAATGCAAAATACCTCAATTTTATGTGTATCAAAATAAACTACAAAATACAGCAGCCACAAATGTTCATTCATTCATTCATTCATTTTCTTTTCGGCTTAGTCCCTTTATTATTCTGGGGTCGCCACAGCGGAATGAACCGCCAACTTATCCAGCATATGTTTCACGCAGCGGATGCCCTTCCAGCCGCAACCCATCACTGGGAAACATCCATACACACTCATTCACACACATACACTACTGACAATTTAGCCTACCCAATTCACCTATAGCGCATGTCTTTGGACCTGTGGGGGAAACCGGAGCACCCGGAGGAAACCCACGCGAACACGGGGAGAACATGCAAACTCCACACAGAAATGCCAACTGACCCAGCCGAGGCTCGAACCAGCGACCTTCTTGCTGTGAGGCGATTGTGCTACCCACTGCGCCACCGCGTCGCCCAGCCACAAATGTATCAAAATAAAATACTGTATTTTGTATTTTGAAAATACTGCAGAATACTTTTACAAGGTAGCATGACATTTCTTCACAAACGGTATTCGATCAATCCTCTTACCATCAAACTGACTTAATAAAGTAAACAATGATTGACAGCAACAGCATTTCTCAGAGCAAGTTTAAGTCAGCTTATCTGCAAACTCATTCACCTCTACTGTACATGAATAGGTATTCATAAACTTTTGTTTCTCTTTCACTTTAGTATACATTTTGTACAAGTTTCATACATAAAGTCCTGTCTTGAAGATGATCTCTGGATGAACTGTAAAAAAAAATCACTGTAAAAACCATCTAAAGCAGATAATGAGTTGGAACATAGTACTATATCTCTTCATTGTGTTTTCATCCATTGCGTGGCCAGTAAAATTACTACCATCTCTTAACAGTCTTATATTTTAAAAGGGTGATATATGAAGGTTATTTTAATTTTCATTCATTTGACTTAGTCTCTTATTTCGGGTCGCCACAGCAGAATTAAATATTTCCAGCATATGTTCTTACATAGCGGATGCCCTTCCAGCCGCAACCCAGTACTGGGAAACACCCATACACACTCATTCACACACACACACACACACACACACACACACACACACACTTATACACTATGGCCAATTTAGTTTATTCAATTCACTTATAGTGTTTGTGTTTGGACTGTGGGGAAAGCCGGAGCACCCGGAGGAAACCCACGCCAACATGGAGAGAACATGCAAACTCCACACAGAAAATGCCAACTGGCCCAGCAGGGACTCGAACCAGCGACCATCTTGCTGTGAGGTGACAGTGCTAACCATTGAGCCACCATACCGCCCTCATAAAATTTTTTTTTGTTCACATATATTTTTTTAATGAATAATTTTTTTTTGCAATTGAAATCTTTCGTACTACATGTAAAAACATGATTTCTGAAAACTACTAACATCTCCAGTTTTAGTAATTTCCATACATCATATTTTTTGCAGTTGTACTCTTCAATGCAAAACATAAAACACGATATTTCTAAAAAATGGAGCTATCTGTTTTTGCAAATAAACTCTTCATATACTGTACATCCTGCTGCTGTGTAACAGGAGTCTGGATTTTTTGACCAGTCTGTATAGACTGGAGTACTCTTACATACTTGTGTCTCATATACTGCATTGTGCCACTTTAACATCTTTCTTCTTCATTAACTATAAAGAGCACCGGCAGATCAGCTACTGGCATTTGAAACAGCCAATGAAGTATTGTAGGTATCACCACCGTAGGACTTATTTGTAACTGAGAAAGCATCAATCTGAGGCTGCATTTTTATGAAGTCATCATGTAGACTTTATACAAAATATTTTACGGTATTTTAAAAATACAAAATACAAGACACTAAAGTATTTTGATGATACAAAACCCATTTTCATAAACCCTAAAAATACAAATTACAAAATACTATTTTGTATTTAAAATGCGTATTTGAAATACATGTGTCATAAATACTGACCATCCCTATGTACAATGTCTATTAACAGTATATAAAAATATATTGATGACGATGTCCGAGAAGACGTTAACAACATTAGCATCCGTCGTAACCGTATGGTTTGCCTAGATCGTGTGTGCTGGATTGTGTGTGCCTGAAACGTGTGTGGGTCTGACTAAAAAGGATTATTCACGAAAGCTGATCTTGTTTTTGTTATCTAAGTAATTGCATCGTCACTATGTTACTCAGCTCGTTGTTTGATTGGCTGGTTTCAGTTCCACTGACGCATCATAGTGTGAGCGTATAAAAGATGAACGCGCTCCTTCATTTCATTCACAGCTTCAGGAAGATCTGGAGAGGTTCTTGCTTCAACAGTGATTGAACGGAACTTCGATCTCGCTTTAATTTATTCTATTAATTTATTTATTTATTTATTTTGTACAAGTATTTGTATAATTAAACTCGACGAGATGGAGACTTCTCAGATTCGCCAGAACTACGTCCGCGACTGCGAGGCTGCGATCAACAAGATGATCAATCTGGAGCTGTACGCTGGATACACCTACACCTCCATGGCAAGTGTTTATCATTCAGTGTGTTTGAACAGAACCGTTTTTGGCGAGTTGTTTATATGTTGATTAGGCTATTGTTTTCCTTTCTTAACACTTGAAATCGTAAAATAATAATAAGATGTTCTAGAAATGTAAAATAGTAAAGAAAGTAAATAAATTTAGGTTGTCTACCAGTGTTGGATTAATTAGCCTATTTCGAAAAGTAGCTAATTAATTAAATAATTTACAAAACATTTTATGTCTATTTGTAAGGCAAGTATATAAAAATAGCTGTAATTTAGTTAGTATGCCTATGAACAGTAATTACATATTTTCTCTTTTCAGTAGATAATTTAATTACAGTAATATGTTACATATTAACCCCACATTACACTCAACACTGGTTATAATGATATAAAAAACCCATACAAGTCCAAATGCCATGAGCTGCAATGTGCATAAGTTTTATTGAACCTTCCTGTAAACGGATATGGCAAATCTTGTTCTGTGGTCATTTTGATTTTAACTGGATGTTTTTTGTCGGCCACATGTTAAAAATAAACTGTCCTTGATGAAAAGTCTTGTAGTTTAGCACATATAGTAACATCAATTCTTATTCTCTGATTTTGCACAGGCTCACTACTTCAAACGTGACGATGTGGCCCTTCCTGGATTTGCCAAGTTCTTCAAGAAGAACAG
>CAIGQV010017917.1:28702-51404 GCA_903798115.1 Danio jaintianensis | reverse complement strand
ATCTATCTATCTATCTATCTATCTATCTATCTATCTATCTATCTATCGTTTTCTTATTCTATCCATCCATTGTTTTCTCATTACATCCATCCATTGTTTTCTCATTACATCCATCCATCCATTGTTTTCTCATTACATCCATCCATCCATCCATCCATCCATCCATCCATCGTTTTCTCATTCAATCCATCCATCCAACTGGAAGATCAGAACACAGGACAGACATCTTTACATCAACGTCAAACATCATCTAAACCAATGTTTTTCAGAACTTGTCCGTGTCAACATCAAAACTCTGGGAACATATCTTGTATTCTTAACTTGCAACCTTTTGACTCTTACGGAATGTACAGAGTCAGACCAGACGAAAATATTTTTAAAATGGTAATGATGAAATAATATTAGACATAAACACAATTTTGAAAAAAAAAAACTCTGAAAAATACTATGTGATTTTGCCCTAAATCCATGCTAGTTGATTTTATCCATCCATCCATCCATCCATCTATCTATCTATCTATATGTCTATATGTTTGTCTGTATATCTATCTAGCTATCTATATGAAACCACTTTAAAGTCTGTTAGTATGCGATTCACAGTTGTTTATTGTATGATTCCCAGTTTTTCTCTGTTACTATTTACAAAAAAAGATACTAGATGCAAAATGAAACTAAATGAGTAAATTTTGATGCCAAAAGCCATGAAGTAAACTAATTAAATAACTTTTTAAAGCCTATTTGAAGGTCAGAGAAAATCCATCAACATATGTTGCATGGATATTTCTAGCAGATTTTATTATTAACATAATAATACATGTCTGATATTAATAACATTTTGCTATTATGATTATGCATAACATGGCACATGGCTTCTAGCACATTCTATGACATGGTTAGTTAGTATGGTGCTTGCATGTTTCTAACAAGAATTAGCACACTGCTAACATGTTATCTTGTTTCTAAGATGGTTAGGATATTATTAACATGAATTAACATGCTGCTGACATACTTTACTAGTAAGAATTAACATACTTCAAGAATGTTTTAACATATTACTAATATGTTGTTACAACTCATTCACATAGTAATTTCTAGCATGGTTACAATTAACAATGTTAAAAAAATAAAGTTAGAATGTTGGTAACATGAATTAAGAAGTTACTAGAACGTGCCTAACATGATTGACATATTACTAGCATTATTTAGGATGTATCCAACACATTATAACACGCTGCTAGAATGTTGCTAGCTAATTTATAGTGTGGTTAACATATCACTAATATGGTTTACGTGTTGCTAGCATTTCCCTAGCATTGCTGACACACTGCTATCATGTTTCTGGGATTTTTTTAACACATTAGTACATGCTCCTAGCATGTCGCTAATATGTTTAAAACGTTATTGTTTACATATTGTTAACATGAATTAAGATTTTATTAAAATGTTAGTAGCATGAATACCAGCTGCTAACATGCATTAGCAAGCTGCTAGCATGTTTATTGCATATTTAAGCTAAATATTGTTGGTGATAAACAGATGAAGGTCTGAAGGTCTTAAGCTTGGTGGATGTAGCTTAAATGCACAGTAAGATTTAATATGTGTAAGTTCTGAAACAATTTATAAAAGTATAATAAAATTTTCATATTTGATCATCTGAATTTAGACAATGGGACTCATTTCGCCATATTGCGTGTTGCACGTTCTCTCATTCATGGTAATAAAATCTTTGTATATTCAATCTGTGCTTCAGCTCTATCAAAATGGATGACCTACTGATATGGGAATCCCTCTGAATATTAATAACATCTGCCATCATCAGAATTATAGATCATAGAGCACCACAAAACAGATGTTCAAAAGAGAAGCACACACACCGGCCAGATATTACACAACAATCTGCATCCTATTCAAGTCAAAATCAAGCATGCAAAGGTCCAAGGCAGGTACACGATATTGTTCTTGGACAGACGAGCGGCAAATGACTGAGAATTTACACAAACTCGAGTCGAGCACATAGCCATAAAAGGCTCACGATGACTTATTTCTGATTAGATTGTAATAACCTCTGACAGCAGTGTTTACTTTCCGAATACCTTGACCAGTAACACAGAATCCCGGAGGAATTTGAGGCATTTTATCCCACTGGATCTACAGTAACAATTACATCAACATTATTGCATCTATTAATGATAGCCATGAACTTTATTCACTGTTTTGTGTTTGCAATCAGATATATGGCTGACTGTACTTTAATTCTGACTATATATATCAATGGCACACCTCCGGGCTAAATGAAGTACTTTTAAAGAAACACTCCACGATTTATATTGCTATTTATTTATTTATTTATATTGTTTTATTAATTTATGTTTTATTTTATTCTCATTTTACATGTCTCCTACAGTTAAATATTTGAGTTTAATAATTTTTGAATCCATTTTAGCCAATCTACGGGTTTGACGAGAGCTCTTTTAGCTTAGCTTAGCATAGATTATTGAATCAGATTACACTAGGGCTGCACGATATCGGAAAAATCTGACATTGCAATATTTTCTTTTTCTGCGATATATATTGCGATATGAATACAATTTCGGCAGATGACTTGATTAGCTCTATTTGTAATTAAATCATTAATTTAGCTTGATTGGAAAAATCTTGAATCAAAGAAATTGCAAGCATGAAAAGATGGAGCAAAAATAAAAGTGAAATATGTAGTCAGATATTCAGGTAGAGTAATACGACACGATACGATATGATATGATATTATTATGATATTTTGCCCCCGGTAAAGACAGATCACGATACTTGCAATATACCACAAGAAAACCATCAACAATATGTCATGATATCTGTAAATGAAGGGGAAAATCATTGATGTGTTTTCGATCCTCCATTATGAGAAGCGCCATCATAGCATGTACTGCGCTAAATGTAGCAGTGCATAGCTGATGAATTAATTCAGATCTTTTGTCCCTACATTTTGGATAATTTTCCTATAAAAAGTGTGACTCTTCTGTAGTTCCATTGTTTACTAAGGCTGACAGAAAATGAACAGTTGCTATTTTTTGGCTGATATGGATAGGAACTATACTTTCATTTTCATTCTGGTGTAATAATAAAAGAAAATTGGCTGATGTACCATGACTGCTTCAGGCACAATGGTATTACGCAGATTCTAGAAGGTGGAGCAAGTGTAGGGCTTGGTGCTATTTTCAGGCGCTGCGTGATATCATTGCGCCTTCTGCAGTCATGGTACGGCAGCAAACTGACTTTTATTATTACGCCAGAAGGAGAAAATAGCACCTAGCCATATCAACTGAGAAAATAGCTAATTTTCATTTTCCGTTGGTCTTTGTACACAATGTAACTACAGAAGAGTCAAGCTTAAGGAAAATTATCGAAACACTTTTTTGAGTGAGATGCTAATGGTCTAATCTGATTCAATGATCTATGCTAAGCTAAGCTAAAAGTGCTCCTGGAAGACCTGGAGATTGACTGAATGGATTCAAAAATGGTAAAACTCAACAGTTTAACTCTAAGGGACTTGTAAAATTACAATCCAACCAGCTCTTTAAGATCTCAAAACTCAGGGCTTCTGGTAGTACCTAGAATAGCAAAGTCGGGTAAAGGTGGTCGAGCCTTCTCATTTATGGCTTCTAAACTCTGGAATAGCCTTCCTGATAATGTCCGAGGCTCAGACACAATCTCTCAGTTCAAAACTAGATTAAAGACCTATCTTTTTAGTAAAGCATACACTCAATGCATTGCATAACGGTATGATGCATGAATGTGCTCCACGCACGTGAGCTGGCTTGACAACCACCTGTAGGACACACTCCTCCTGTCTTAATGCACCAGACATTGTGTTAGAAACACTCATATGCTTTACATGTTTGTTTCTATGTTTGTTTATTTAACTGCTATTTTCATCTATAACACTCCATTTTTGCATCTCATTTAAATACACTATGAACAGCAGCTACACTAATTATTTTCTTTATTCTCTATTTCCACCTGGGGATACTCATCCCGAGGCCCCCAGAGACTATGCAGCGCCATTGATGCGATCCAAGACCTGTGGAGAAATGATGGCAAGGTATCCATAATCCTGGACCAGGCCGTATCTTGAGCTGATGCTATGGTGTCATGGAGGAATGGAGTGCATGAGACTGATTCCTGAAAGCCCACAGTGACAAACAAGTCCCCGCATTGATCCTGTGGGCCAGCCTGACCACCAGCCGGTGACCTACTCACAGCTGCAGTTCTCCACGATGGACGTCCAGCTTCTCCAGCCTCCGGCGCCTAGACTGCAGCTCCACACAGGAAGCTTGGCCAGAAGAATAATGGTCATGCCCAACAGAGCCTGGTTTCTCTCGAGGTTTTTTTCCCTTCACTTCGCAATTGGTGAAGTTTTTTTCCTCACCACTGTTGCCACTGGCTTGCTCGGATCGGGACTTGTGGAGCTGCGCATCGATGGATTTGCTCTTCAGTGTTTGAACTTTCAGCAGTGAAATTTAAACCACACTGAACTAAAATGAACTTCATCTCTGAAATCTGGACTTTACTAGAACTATGTTAAGCTGCTTTGACACAATCTACATTGTAAAGGCGCTATATAAGTAAACATGAATTGAATTGAATTGAATTAAAATTAGCCTATTTGTAAAAAAAGTTGGAGTGTTCCTTTAAACAGTAATATAACAGTAATGACAGATGGTAATGGGTTGGAGGTAGCAAAGATACACTCACACCAATGTATGATACAAGTGTCTTTGTGCTTTTCTATGACCTTGTTAGCGACAGCCTGACAAGTGCATTAAGGACGAGGGCTGCTGTAATCAGTGAAGCTCATGGCAAATTACATTTAGCTTAATGCAGTTTATGGAGGTCACAGATGCTCTGATGGGAACCGTCTCTTTAGGATCTTTGTGCTCGTACAGAACTCTGAGTTCCCTTGAGCGATAATACATAAAGCACAGTATTTTTTTAAGGCAATAAACACTGTTATTCAGAATGGATGCATTAAATGAATTAAAGGTGACAGCAAAGACATAATTTTCTAGTTTCTGCATGTCATTATCAGCAGGAAAAAAACTCAGTTTTTAGCTTTGGTAATTATTTTTTGCTAAAACATGTCAGCTGTACAAATGGATATTTAAAAAAAAGTTTTATGCATATATACATATTTATCTATGTGTAAATTTAAATTATATAATGATATATATTATAATCATATATTACATAGCGGCACGGTGGCACAGTGGGTAGCACTGTCGCCTCACAGCAAGAAGGTCACTGGTTTGAGCCTCAGCTGGGTCAGTTGGCATTTCTGTGTGGAGTTTGCATGTTCTCCCCGTGTTCGCGTGGGTTTCCTCCGGGTGCTCCGGTTTCCCCCACAAGTCCAAAGACATGCACTATAGGGGAATCGGGTAAGCTAAATTGTCCGTAGTGTATGAGTTTGTGTGAATGAGAGAGTATGGGTGTTTCCCTGTGATGGGTTGCAGCTGGAAGCACATCCGCTGCGTAAAAACATATGCTGGATAAGTTGGCGGTTCATTCCACTGTGGCGACCCCTGATTAATAAAGGAACTAAGCCGAAAAAAAAATGAATGAATATTACATAGAATTATATAATATAACTTTAGAGATTGTAATAAGTAAAATAATCACGTCTCTGCTTGTGACACTGAAAAAATGGAGTAAGGAGGATTAAAATGTATTTAAAAAAATGCAAATAAAATCCGGAATATGTTTATATTTAAAAACATAATAGAACAGACATCAGATTTTTAAAGTGTAATAGTTTCTCACAACAAGGGTGTTTTTGCGGTTTTTTTCTTTAAATAAATGCGAGCAAAAAAAATTACTCAAAGTTACTCAAAATTGATTTCAGTTTTAAGTCAACTGACAGACTGGTCAACGGATCAGCTAGCCATGTAGATTACACACACACACACACACACGCACACACACACACGCACGCACGCACACGCGCACACACACACACATATATATATATATATATGTATATATATATATATATATGTATATATATATATATATATAGGGGTTGAACAATGAAACTGATACACTGGCCAATTTTGTGTTGGATGTTGTGTTTCATGGCGAAATTTGACCACCCTGGTGGCCAATCTTCATTGATCATTCTGCTATAGCCAAACCTTTGGTCACTCGTGCCAATGCCAAACATCGGTTTCAATGGTGCCAGCAGTGAAAATCTTGGGCTGTGGACAATGTGAAACATGTATTGTTCTCTGATGAGTCCACCTTCCCTGGTTTTACCACATCAGGTAGAGTTACGGTGTGGAGAAGCCCCAAAAAGCGTACCACCAATACTTTTCCATGCCCAAAGTGAAGGATACTAATGAATTATTGTGGTCTAAAACCAGGTGTTTCAATTTCATTGTCAAACCCCTGTATATACATATCCATGCAAAATGGTGTGTGTTAGGTGTTATTTTGAGGGCATCTGATGCCAGTTGTTGAGAGAGAGGAAGCACAGACCTCAGTTTCCTGCAGGATCTTCAGGTAGTCTGGAAGAGGGATTTCTGGAGCGGAAATGAACTCAACCTCTTCCTTTTCATCTTCAAGAAAGCCCAGAGGGATCTTGAAGGAAACCTCATCCAGACAGGACATTTCAACCTTATCTGAAAGCAGAAGTGGCAAATAAAGGATCAACTGAATCCAAAACCCAAAACTTCCATCCTTCACATCCCACAATGGCAGGCAACATTTTGGAATAGATTTGATTTTGGAATAGATATGATTTCTTAATGATTTTTTTACACTGTAAAAAATGTGTCAATTAACAGTTTCTGTATTTTGTGATTCACAAGTGTTTATTTACGGTTGTAAATTGCATTATGGGATGTTGATCTCTGCTCTGTCAACTTTTGATGTTGAAAATTCAACTCTACAGTTTAACAAAGTGACTTTTACTGACATTTTAGTAGTCTGAAATAATATAATGTAAAAGAAATAATATATAGAGAAACAAATCTGTTAAAAGACTGAAAATGTACTGGCAGTTTACTACAAGGTTTTTGTACCGTAATATAAAACACCAACCCAGACAATATATCACTGTAACCTATTAAAAATGTTCATAAAAGTCACTTTTTCAAACTTTTCAAGGTTAAATGTTGTTGGAAGAAAGATCCACGTCCCATAATTCAATTCAAAAGCATAAATAAACGGGGGGAAATTTAAAAAAAAAAACACAAATCACAAAATACGGAAAACTGCTGATTTACAGCTATTTGTTGTGTATACACACACAGCAAATCAGTAGAATCGAAAAAAAAAACTAACATTTAAAAGTTTTCAATTTGTATATATATTTCTTTTTTTATTATTATTATTATTATTATTAGAATATGCAAGAGATACATAAATTGGGATCACATACAAAGAGAACAAAACAACAAAAACAGATGAAAAAACAAAAAAAACAACAACAATACAGTCAGGTGCATGTGTTTGCATGTATGTGTGTGCATGTAAAGGTAACTAGGTGAACATGTCAGAGTACATACATAAGAGAGAGAGAAAAAAAAAGATACATATACATATATATATTCATTCATTCATTCATTTTCTTTTCGGCTTAGTCCCTTTATTAATCTGGGGTCGCCACAGCAGAATGAACCGCCAACTTATCCAGCATATGTTCTACGCAGCGGATGCCCTTCCAGCTGCAACCCATCTCTGGGAAACATCCATACACACTCATTCACACGCATACACTACGGACAATTTTAGCTTACCCAATTCACCTATACCGCATGTCTTTGGACTTGTGGGGGAAACCGGAGCACCCGGAGGAAACCCACGCGAACACGGGGAGAACATGCAAACTCCACACAGAAACGCCAACTGACCCAGCCGAGGCTTGAACCAGCGACCTTCTTGCTGTGAGGCGAACGTGCTACCCACTGCGCCACCGCGTCGCCGACATATATATATATATATATATATGTATATATATATATACACATAAACAGCATAAAAAACAGTCGATAAATGAAGCAAATAACATAGATAGAAATAAAACATGGATAGAAAGAGACCAATCAGTGGTGGGGAGTGAAAATAATGAAGGTAATATAATGATAGCAATAATGACAGTAAAAAAAAATAATAATAAAAAAAATCCCAACAGTAATAATAATACTGACAACAACAACAACAACAACAATAATAATGATAATAATAATAATGTTTACAACAAGTACTACAACAACTACTACTATAGAAATGACTAATGCTACTATTACTACATGTCTACTGCTACTGATTCTGCTAATTTGTATATATTTCTAAGACACAATTTATTCCTTTGATAAGAAGCAGAATTCTCAGCATCTTCATTGTCACACGATCCCTCAAGAAATCACACCATTTCTTATTTCTGTGCTCATTGAAAATGTTTTTACTCGTATCAATAACATATAAAAAACATATATATATTGATAATAACAACCAATTACAGACTAATAACAACACAAAGTCAGCATAGTGCATATTATACAGCAAATTACATTAAATAAAATTCTTATTTAAAAATTGAAATAAAACGTATTTATTACTTATTACTTTAAATTGTCCTTACATTTCGCAATATTAGGGTTTTATTGTTTATCCAAGAAATATTGCGTTAGATATTAAAAAAACACTCAAAAAAATAACTTTTACTAATTATTTAAAATGAGTTGAAACAACACAATTCTTTTGTGTTTTTTTTGCGGACAACTTAATTGTTTTATGTTCAATCTACTTAAATTTGTAAAAACTAAAAAGTTGATTCCTGCATGTTGTCCCAACACAAATTGATTGTGTGGAACCCAGCATTTTTTACAGTGAATGACTTCTTTCAATAATATTAAAGTGATAACATTAACAAGCTTATCACAAACTTTTAGTATTAAGTAATAATAATAATAAGAGCAATAATGCATATCAAAAACTACTAAATTGCTTGGTTTTCCTCCATTCTTGCTTTTCCAAAAACGCCAACATGTTCCACGTTCCACTATAAACGTCTCTATATTTGTTTACCTGTTATACAATAGTAAGGAGACTAGAGGATTAGGGATTAAAGATTACTGAGGCGGTCTCAGCGTCAGCACACACACATGCTCCGGCATCCGCACACCTGTCAGAAACCACACCGGAAGAGCTCGCGCATTTCTCATTAAAAAAATCCTTAAAAAATAAAAACTTCATTAAATGTATGGGTGCATAATTATTGAAATCCCTATGAATTCATATGAGCTACACTGTTTTTACATTTTTAATGTATTTTTGCGGTAACTTACTGGCAGTACTGTTAATTTAATAGAAAATGTGGCGAATAACTGGGAAAATATCAGCACCCCTTTCAATAGGCTGGCTATGAGGCTGGCCTTTGTTTTTTTATTAAGCAGGGGTGTGAATAGTAGTGGAGGGTAGTGTGTGTCTTTATTGTAAAGAGAAGTCCTCATAGCAGGTGGTGTCCTGCAGCAGACGCTCCGACAGATGCTCACATCTGATCTTAATATGCCGCTCTGCACCTTTTTCACCAGATGGTTTAAGGTTTTCAACCGCGATTCGAGTCTTAAGAGCCAGATGCTTGATAAGCTCTTAAGATGTTTTCCTTCTGGTGCAGGAAAGAACGATGGAAAGTTCAGTAAGTTCTGCCTAAATCATGAGCTGAAGATATTGAGGGCGAGCGAGTATATTAGCAGTAATGATGCTGAGAGAGGTCTTTAGCCAATTCAAGATGAAAAATCTGGCCTTGTATTGCCATGCTGAGTCTAGAAAAGGGGGTGGCACTGTGGCTCAGTGGTTAAAACTGTCGCCTCACAGCAAGGTCACTGGTTCTAATCCCGGCTGGGTCAGTTGGCATTTCTGTGTGGACTTTGCATGTTCTCCCCGTGTTGGCGTGAGTTTCCTCCGGGTGCTCCGGTTTCCCCCACAGTCCAAAGACATGCGCTATAGGTGAATTGGATAAACTAAATTGGCCGTAGTCTATGAGTGTGTGTGTGAATGTGAGAGTGTATGGGTGTTTCCTAGTACTGGGTTGTGGCTGGAAGGGCATTTGCTGCGTAAAACATATCCTGGATTAGTTGGCGGTTCATTCCGCTGTGGCGACCTCTGATAAATAAGGGACTAAGCCGAAGGGAAATTAATGAATGGATGATTCTAGAAAAAGCCAAACTTTGATATGATTCACTCGTAGACTGATTGGTCACCAATGGTTTCCACTTCCAGTTTATGGCCACCAATGACTTCCACAGTATTTTTCCCTACTATGGAAGTCAATGGTGGCCATAAACGGTTTCGATACCAACAAAATATCGTCTTTTTGTGTTCTTTTAAAGCTCATACAGGTTTGGAAAAGGAGTAAACGATGACAGAATTCTCATTCTGGAAGTTAAACAATAATTATTTTGAAAAATGTAAGAAAATCTTTAATTATAATCTCTAATTATTCAAATTAAACATACATTTTAAAGCCCTTTTCAGTTATGTTTTTTTCTAATCACCTTAGACAACAGAATAATGCTACTATGATGCATAAATACAAAATATCCGTACATTAGCAGTTTTACGTATTTTGTGATTCATGTTTTTATTTTTCCCTGTTTATTTATGCTTTATTTATAATTGCATTATGGGACGTGGATCTTTCTTCTTACAACTTTTAACCTTGAAAAGTTAGACAAAGTGACTTTTATGAACATTTTTAATAGTTTACAATGATATATTGTCTGGGTTGGTGTTGTATATTACGGTTCAAAAACCTTGTAATAAACTGCCGATACATTTTCTGTTACTTTACAGATTTATTTCTTTACATACTATTTCTTATACATTATTTTATTTATAAAACTACTAAAATGTCATTAAAAGTCTCTTTGTTAAACTGCAGAGTTGAATTTTCAACGTCAAAAGTCGACAGATCAGAAATCAAGATCCCATAATGCAATTTACTACCGTAAATAAACAGAAAACACAAAGTACGGAAACTGTTATTTAACAGATCACTTTGACAGTGGATATCATGTAAAAAATGTGGAAAAAAAAACCCTGACCAAATGAAAATTCTCAGTTAATAGTTACGTTGTTTGAGCAAAACATAATTTATGTTTTATTCTGCTGGAACTTCACTTCTGTTAAATTAAAATGTTGTAAACAGAAGCTTTTTAATTCATTCGTTATTTTTATCTTTGCAATAAAAATAAATGTACTCACTATTTACTCTCCCTCAAGTGATTCCAAACCATTAATAAGTTTATTTTCTTTCTGCTGAACACAAAAGAACGTATTTGAAAGCTGAAAACCTGTAACCATTGACTTACATAGTAGGAAAAACAAATATACAGAAGTCAATGGTTACAGGTTTACAACATTCTACAAAATATCTTCTTTTGTGTTCAACAAAAGAAAGAAGATATTTTGAAGAAACCTGAAAACCTGTAACCATTGACTTCCGTAGTAGGAAAAGCAAATACTATAGAAGTCAATGGTTACAGGTTTTTAGCATTCTTCAGAATATCTTCTTTTGTGTTCAACAGAAGAAACAAACTCGAAATATGTTTGGAACAAGTGCAAGACGAATAAATGATGACAGAATGTTCATTTTTGGGTGAACTATGCCGTTAAATTATATTGATTTTAGACAAGAATTAAAAATAAATGTAAAATAAACCTGATTTTCAAATCACAAACGAAAACATTTTTTTCTAACCAATTGTAATTGTCTAAATAAAAATGCTGTACATGACAATAATTTGATTTGAAATGAAAAGAAACACTAGAAGACCTTTACAGAATACAACAAATAGTCCTAATAAGATCCTGTGCATCAACAAAAACTGAGAATTATATATATATATATAGATAAGTGGTCTCTTAATTTGTTCATAGATGTACACACACACACACACATCAACAGGTTTAAAATGCTTTAAAACACTAAACTTAACCCTACACCTTAAAGTAAATAAGTAAAAATAAAGTAAGAGTAAATGTGTACTGACCTGTGTTTTTGTGTCCGGCGTGTGTCTGTTGTTTCTTCACTCTGAGACACGTGTGCGTGTGTGTTTGTCTGTGTGTTAACTCCTCTGCTCCACTAATCCACTGACACCACACTCAGACATTGGCTGTTCACCTGAGCCGCTCACACCTGCTCAACATGACGCACACACACACACTTACAAAACACTCACTTTGTTTGCTTATTGAGGAGTTAAGCATTATTTGGACAAGTGAAGTGCTGCACACAGATAATGCAGCCAAGAGTGTATAGATGTGTTTTTATTTGTACACAACACAAGCTGCGTTAAGCAGATTAGAGGAAAACAGTGTGATGTAATGAGTCTTTTTCCCACTAGTCAACATGTGATGAGTTTTGAAGGACTACTAATAATACTACATCCTTCTGCAAATAAATGGGTGAATGCCGATAACCACTGTGATGATACTTTATAATAATAAAGTCCTATGCATATACAGCTATGGAAGAAATTTAATAGACCACTTAAAAATTCATAGCTTTTCTGAATTACGGAATGACATATTTACGATTGTATATTTTTTATACTGTCGCCTCACAGCAAGAAAGTCACTGGTTTGAGTCCCGGCTGGGTCAGTTGGCATTTCTGTGTGGAGTTTGCATGATCTCCCCGTGTTGGCGTGGGTTTCCTCCGGGTGCTCCAGGTTTGCCCCACGAAGACAAAGACAAATGTTCAAAGACATGCGGTATAGGTGAATTGGATGAACTAAATTGGCCGTAGTGTATGAGTGTGAATGTGAGAGTGTATGGGTGTTTCCCAGTACTGGGTTGCGGCTGGAAGGGCATCCGCTGTGTAAAACATATGCTGGATAAGTTGGTGGTTCATTCCGCTTTGGCGACCCCTGATGAATAAAGGAACTAAGCCGAAGGAAAATGAATGAATTTATTCAGCATTCTTCAAAATATATTTTGTAATGACCTTCTGTAATCTCAAAGGTTTGAAACCACTTGAGGCAGAGTAAACAGTGAGTAAATTTTAATTTTGGGGTAAACTATCCCTTTAAGGTGACTGAAATAAACCAAAAAATATTTATATATTTTATATTAAAATACTGTATTTTAATAATGATAATCACCATTAAAAAAATGAGATTTACGAGAAAAAAACAACTAAAAAGGAATAAAAATCTGAATTTGTGAAAAACAATCACATAATTTTCATGAAAAAAATGTCCATGTAAAGAAATACCCTAAATCCTAAATTTCCATTACGTAAAGTCTAATTTCTTTGCTTTTGGCTCAAATGTTTGCAAGAGATTCACCCAAGCTTTATGCAATCCAGTCACAACTACAGGTTTCTCCTCAGACGAATGAACAGTCTGTGCTTTAAAAGGTGTCATTTCTCCAGCGCAGTCGCCCATATTTCGTCAGCTGGAGGTTCGGGCACAATCCAGCAATTAGGAACTGACGTCCCATCTGGGTGACCAACCGAAACCAGGAACTGATCCCACTCTCGCCTGTCAGGGGAAATGTGATAAAAACACAGTCTTTGAGTTAAAGTGATTCATTTACTGAATATCTTTCTTCGGTTGAACCCAAAACATGATATTCTGAAGAATGTTTGGGGAAAAAAGCAGCCACTAGTTATATTTCATCCAAAGATATGAATTAGATTTATGCACAAAACTGGAATGTCGCATAAAACATTTGCGAATAAAAGCACCAATGAGTCAAAGAGAACACTTCCTGATAAACTGGCGACAAATATCAAACAGAAAAATGGAATTTGCTGCAGCAAAAAAAAAGCCAATGTAGGCCTTTTTTCTTATATAATAATTTACTTTTGCCTCACACTGTAAAAAATACTGGGTTCCACACAATTCATGTTATCTGAACACAAATCAATTAAGTTAACTTAGTCGTTTTTACAATTTTATGTGGATTGAACAAAAAACAATAAACCCTTTGACTGCCCGTCTACCAAACGGTTGACCGTGTTTTTACTGTTATAAATAATGACTGTTTTAAATAATGGCTTACTCACACAGCATTGTTGGTTTACAAAAAAATTTAATAAAATCAAACAAACATCCTGTTGCACTACTACACTTGATTTGGAAAACAAGAAAGCATGTTGAATGAGGATCTGAAATATTGTATGGCATACTTAAAAAAAAAAAAAAAAAAAAAAAAGTGATTTAGTATTTAAAAATGTTTTATTTTTAATATTTTTTTAAATAAATTGGTCTTACACTTCATATTTTCAGATTTTTCATAGTAGATGTATTAAGTCCGGTACTTTTACCATAAACTGACATATCAACCATTTGGTAGAGGCTGATATTTTTTAAATTATGGGATGTGTTGAAAAAAAATGCATTGAGTGTGTTAACTAGCAACATTAGGAGTTAAGAAATACAATCAAAAAAAATTTTTCTTGGTGGGGTAGTTAAAGGGTTAAGAAAAAACTGTAAAAAAGAAAAAACCATAAGAATTGTGTTGTTTCGACTCATTTTAAATAAGTAGTTTGAACAAACAGCAAATGTCATTTTTTGAGTGCAAAACTAAACAAAATGAACATGCGGTGGCTTTTGGAGGCATCACTTCCTGATAAATTGCCGCCAAATATAAAAAAACATTTTTCTTATATAATAATTAACTTTCGCCTCACACTGTAAAAAATGCTGGGTTCCACACAATTCATGTTATCTGAACACAAATCAATTAAGTTAACTTAGTCGTTTTTACAAATTTAAGTGGATTAAACAAAACAATAAAACAAAAAACTGTAAAAATAAAAATAAAAACAACAACATAAGAATTGTGTTGTTTCGACTCATTTTAAATAAGTAGTTTGAACAAACAGCAAATGTCATTTTTTTGAATGCAAAACGAAACAAAATGAACATGCGGTGGCTTTTGGAGGCATCACTTCCTGATAAATTGGTGCCAAATATATATATATATATATATTATTATTATAATTTTTTTTTTTAAGTCTTATATAATAATTACTTTCGCCTCAGAAGACGAAACACAATGAACATGTGGTGGCTTTTGGAGGTGTGAGATGCTCTTTGGGAGTGCAGACGCTCAAGACAGTTCTGCAGGTAGTAAAACTGAACCACTTTGATGACAGACTTTGGCTGAGGGATGCCAGAATGACCAAAGCAACATTTCAGATGTTTTACAATGTGGTCAGTCCACTGGTTTGTCCATTAATGCCATCCCATTGCACCTATTTTAATCATCACATGATCTGTTAAAACAAAAACACATGACTTTATTGATGCGCATGCTGGAATTTATTTGGTAAATGAGTTTCCATTGCAGTTTACGAGCATTTTTCTTATAGGAAAAACTGTTTATCTGACTCATTTGAGTTTTTTTATGTGCATTTTCTAAATTTATGCGCATCTTGGTGTTTACATTAAACCTTTTTATTAAATGCGATATTCCAAAATGCACATACAAATTGGTGGATGGACACATAGCTGTTGACATCCATAGTAAAAAAAAAAAATACTATGTATGTCAATGGCTGTTTTTTTCAAGCATTCTTCAGATTATCTTCCTTTGTGTTCAACACAAGAAAGAAACTCAAACAGGTTTGGAACAAGTTGGAGGATGAGTAAATGACAGAATGCTTATTGTTGGGTGAACTGTCCCTTTAAGACATTTACTCATGCGGTTATTTTTAGAGATCTAAAAATAGACCTGATTTGAATGAGTGCAGGAAGAGAGCGTTCGGCCTGTGTGTAGTAATCCAGAAATGGCTGAAGAGGATGATCAGATGGCAAATCAGCTAAAAAAAAAAGAAAGAAAGAGAAAAGTTTACATCCATGCATGTACATATGAAGTAAATAATTGTACTGTATAAAACAAATAGTAATACATGGCACCAGGAGGCATGTAAAAAGCACTGCACACAAAGATCAACAGTAGGTTTATTCTGTACTATTTTAGGATGTGCTGCAGTATATTTAGTAACTGTATACGCACATCTTGAAATAGCACTTTGAATGGCTGTAGTGCCAAATTGTGGGTTTCTCGGGATAATGATCCTAATGAATGAGCTGGAAATGAGGACTTGGATGAGCTTACCCCATTTACTGTACCTGTCAAAGGTTTTTAATACTTTTTCATGTTTTTAAAAGCCTCCATCAGAGAGTTATTGATGGAAACTTTGTAGAGTACAATATCATGTTTTAACCATTTTAAAACAAAAAATATTACCACATTCAAATAAAAATCGGAAGATTTGCCACCGGAGGTCGCGTTTCGGTCACGGACGCGTACTTTTAAAAGCCTTCCTGACTGACTGAATGAAATGCGCTGTTTATCACCAAGTCCACCCAGGCCAGGGTGCTGAAATATAGTTGGCTAAAGTGACATTGGGCGGGTTAAAGGGATCAAAACAAAGACAGATGTTCCAGCACATAACGCTTCATTCTCATTTTCAAAGCAGAATAACTGACTTCAGCATTGTTTTTCAGATATTCACTTAGCATGTTTCTTAAAGGTGCAGTATGTAAGTTTGACGCGATAGAAGGAATATTCTCCATATTAAAAGGAGTTTTTGTTCTAACCAACACCTCGAATTGATATATTAGAAACGGCTTCTATTTCTTGCAGCTGAACAACAGAAAACTGACAATGATCACCTCTGGTACACCTCATGTGCTTTATTCAGTGTTAAATGCTAACAATGCGAGTTTGAATGCCAGTTTACGTGACATGTATTGCCATACTGAAAGCAGCAGCAGATAGTTCACCTTAGATCTTGAAAATAAAATAAATTGTTTCAAATTGAACTTTAGAACTGTACAAACCAATACATATCAGTGATTCAGCATCTACATTTAATAATGTTAAAGAGGTTTAATATGTATTAATCAGATTATAAATCTTACCATTTCGTTGGAGTGCAGTAAGTGCACTATTCTGTGCTTCTGAATGGCTGTATTTAAATTTCTGTCGCGTTTCGTCTGGTGCAAACAGCCAAATTGCTCATCACTGCAAATCTCGTCACGTAGCATGTTGTTAGGACACGGGGTTACAATGTAACCTGCTCACCTAATGTTTACGTTCATAATATTTATATTATTTGCTAATTATTAACCTCATGTGGAACTCTGAATCTGCGTCTCATTTCAGAGTCTGCTACTGGCCACCGGAGGTTGCATTTCGGTGACGGGCGCATGCTTTGAGAGCCTTCCTGACTGAATAAATGAATGAAATACGCGGTTTTCCACCAAGGCAACCCGGGGTGCTGAAATATAATTGGCTAAAGTGGCATTGGGCGGGTTCTGGCACGTAACTCACATTTTCAAAGCAGAGTATCTGACTTCAGCATTGTTTTTCAGATAAACAAGTATGTTCACTTGGCATGTTTCTTAAATATCTGCAAACATATTATGGTAATTTTATGGTTTAGTAAAGTCAAAAACGTATATACAGCACCTATAAAAACCCTTAAAACAAAACAATAAAAAAAACAACTAAAACTAAAGCGTATAAGCAAAAGGACCTCCGAACAGCATGGCGTGGAGCTCTCTCTTCTTCTGCAGGAGTTTGTCTCTCTCTCTCTTGAGTCGCTTGTCTCTGTCTCGTTTGCGCTCCTCCTCCTGCTCTCCCTCCAGCATGACTCTCAGAGCTTTCTCTTCAGTGGAGTACACGGCCGTTCGCTTGCGGATCAGACTCCTCAAACGCTCCAGGTGGCCCTCAAACCTGTCGTCACTCTCTTTCCCCGGAAACATGGCTGGCAAAGTAAAAAAAAAAAAAAAAAAACATTAGAGGTCATTAGGGAGAGACAATGCAGGCAAACACACAGTTTATTTATTGTTCTAGAAATTTATGCAAATGTGTGCATTATAAATTAATTAATGGCTTATTTGCATATTCAAACATAACATTTTAATCTTAACGCAACCGATCAATTGAATGGATATTAGAATATTAGTATTAAACAGAAAGCACACGTTATTATTGAAGATTGTTCCCATCCCTTAAATATAAAATTTCAGCTCCTGCCATCAAAAAGCCGTTTTAGGCAACCTCAAGTAAAGAAAAATGTGTATCAAATGTCCTTTGTGCCGACTGCCATTAGAATTTTAAATACTGGGTTCTAAGTATGTATAGGGTTTTAAATAGAGTTTTTAATGTGATGTATGTGATATCATTTAATGTATTTGTGTTGCCTGGTTTTTTTGTGATGTGTGTAATGTGAACGCTGATGTGGTTGTGTGGTGAAGCCAAAGATAAATTTCCACTTATGGAAAAAAAAAGAAAGTAAAGTTAAAATTATTTTTCTATTCCAATTTAATATGCAGAGACAACTGAAAACGAGAATATTTCTTTGTTTAAAAGTCTGCAGTAACTTAAGGTTCACGTGTACTTTATGTAATGCCGAGTTCAGACTGCATGATTTTAACTTTGGTTTTGAGAAATCGCCGATAAATGCCTGAAATCACAGGCAAATCGGTGCTCGTTCACGTGAGTAACAATCACACAGTGTGAATTATCAAAGACGCCATCTCAGAGAATCACCGATGAGTCTCCGACACCCGTCAGATATTTGGTATGCTAAATATCTGGATTCAAAATCATGCCGTGTGAAATGTGTTCTGATTGAAAATAACATCGCCGATTACCTACAGCCAATGAGAGAGCAGCATTCAGGCCAGAGGGAAGTTGAGAGAGAAGTTACGAAGGTATAGACCACAATATCAAAAAGCATGTCTTCGGTTAGGTGGTGCGGTGGCGCAGTGGGTACCGTTGTCGCCTCACAGCAAGAAGGTTGCTGGTTCGAGCCTCGGCTGGGTCAGTTGGCATTTCTGTGTGGAGTTTGCATGTTCTCCCCATGGGTTTCCTCCGGGTGCTCCAGTTTCCCCCACAAGTCCAAAGACATGCGTCGCCACTGGCTTGCTCGGATCGGGACTTGTGGAGCTGTGCTTCGGTGGATTTGCTCTACAGTGTTTGAACTTTCAGCAGTGAAATTTAAACCACACTGAATTAAACTAAACTGAACTTCAACTCTGAACTCTGGACTTTACTAGAACTATGTTAAGCTGCTTTGACACAATCTACATTGTGAAAAGCGCTACATAAATAAACTTGACTTGACTATAGGGGAATTGGGTAAGCTAAATTGTCCGTAGTGTATGTGTGTGAATGAGAGTGTATGGGTGTTTCCCAGTGATGGGTTGCAGCTGGAACGGCATCTGCTGCGTAAAGCATATGCTGGATAAGCTGGTGGTTCATTCCGCTGTGGCAACCCATGATTAACAAAGGGACTAAGCCGGAAAGAAAATAAATGAATGAATGAATGAATGTCTTCGGTTGAGAAAAAGGCTTTTTTCTGTCTATTTTTACCCAAGAAATGGAGGAAAAACTAGTGAAAATTTGGCAGGAGCACCCATGTGTTTGACGTGTATCTGAGCAATACCACAACCGGGTCGAAAAAGAAAAAAAAAGGTTGAGGAGAAATTGCTAATTCTGTTCAAAATCCAGGTGAGCAAAATAAGTACATTTTCTACCCCACTAAAGGCTTCTTTCTCATTATGCAGTTAATAACAAAAGATATACTACGTGACCTCGCGTTGTTTCCATGTCACTTCTCGCGTGTGTTTGGTTGTGAGACATAGTTTGCGGACTGAGACAATGTTGTCGGGGATTCTTCCTATTGTAAAGTCATGCAGTGTGAAACCCTCTGTTGCAGAGTATGATGAAGTATTTCAAACTGAAACAGAATATTGAGCAGGGGTGGGGTTTTATTTTGTGCTTCTCCTCTCATCTTTCACTTACAGCAAAGTAATGGTTGGAGGGGTGCGGCTAAACATTTTGCCATAGCCGACTGTCATTGCAGAGAGGAAGAAAATGGTCAGATTTTGATTAAAGATTACCTTATAATATCTTCCAGTATTATCTCATTTTGAGACGTTTTACCTTTCCTTGCCGCAGCCTCTTTTCGGAGTTTTCGAAGTTTTTCCAGAGATTTGAGGATGTCCAGCATTCTCTTGGCATCGGATTGCTTCTTTCTGACCTCAGAGAGAACTGCATCAGCAGCCAGTTTCAACTCTTTCTCCTGAATGACAATAAACCATATATTAAAAGGATTTAGAAACTCATACTCTCAAAAACAGTAGAGGAAATCTACAATATGCTGAAATATAAGTCATTAAATTTGATTAAACATTTATACAGTGCTCAGCACATATGAGTACACCCCATTTTGAAAATAAATATTTTTATCCATTTCTCAGTGAATATAGGTCATATATTTTGGTGCATTTGAACAAAACAGATTTATTTAACGGATATATTTATTAACATAATATTTTAGTCAACGAACGTCTCTAGAAATTTAAAGATAATACATTTAAACAAATAAAAAAAATAAAAATAAAAAACACTACAAAATTGTATATATTGTTTGTTTCTCTTGATTTTTACTCTTTTTTTGCATTTTTATTTAATATTTTCCCTAACATAAATTTGGGTGTACTAAATTTTGGACTGTTATCCCAAGTTATTTTGTTAGATTAGCTCCAGATTTGGCTTCAGTAGTGACTAATCTAATGTATACGCACAAATATAATATTGTAAAGCTTCCTATAGAAAAATATTAATTTAGATGAGAGAATTGTTCAGGGGTGTACTCATATATGCTGAACCCATAATCTCAAATAGTACAGGAAATCCACAATATGCTGAAATATAAGTTACTAAATTTAATTAAACATTTATATATTGTATAATGATTAAGAAATAAAATGTATAATACTAATTCGTATTAATACATATATAGGACAAATTAATTAAGACATAATGGAGTACATAAAATTAACTGACATTTTATAATAAATTTATATCAAGTTTAAATTAGTATATTACTGATACGGCATAATTACATAAACTTTTATATTGTACAAATATGAATAAATAATACAGTATATTAGCACTATTAATATAACAATGCTAAACTACATTCTATGAGACATATTACGTTACGCCAATAACAGCCATTAAATGTAAATAGTACATTACTAACAAAGCATTTCTTGATCTTGAAATTATTAATAAATAATACAGTGTAATATGACTTCATATCAACATTTAATATGAATTAATAATTCACAATTATTTTATGAGCCATGAATACATTATGAAATATCTATATAATTCAGCACATTAACAAGTTATCTTGACTTACATAATGCATAAATTATTTGCTTAAAATCTACATAATGGACACTACAAATATATTAATTCATTTACATCATATGATTATTAACACAAAATATTATGGGACATATCAGAGGGATTGTTCACCCAAAAATAAACATTTCTTTACCATTTACTCACACGGTTATAAACTTTAATGATTTTTTTTCTTCTGTTGAACACAAAACAAGATATTGCATTATGTTTACAAAAAGCAGCCATTGACATCTATAGTAAAAACCAAAAATGCAGTGGTCAAGTAAGTCAATGGCTGCTGCTTTCCAACAGTCT
Organism: Danio jaintianensis; assembly: GCA_903798115.1. Taxonomy (NCBI): domain Eukaryota; kingdom Metazoa; phylum Chordata; class Actinopteri; order Cypriniformes; family Danionidae; genus Danio; species Danio jaintianensis. The sequence goes on along the minus strand of CAIGQV010017917.1, from coordinate 29,869 downwards.
TTAAAACATCTTATTTTCTGTTCAATAGAAGAAAAAAAACTCAAAAAGGTTTGAAACAAGTTGAGGATGAGCATATTTGACAGAATTTTCATCACTTTTGGATGAACTGTCCCTTTAAGAAACAGATTTTGGGGATACAAAAATATAATGCACCCTTTTCACAAGACTGTTATGACACGTTTAATGATCATCAGCATCTTAAATCCTTGAAAGTTTTTAATATTTAGATTTTCTTAAACAAATGTATGTACATTTATATGTAGTTATGTATGCATTATATCACCTTTGCATTAAATGACAAAAAACGAATTACTGATTGTGCGAGGCGTTTCTAATGCAGTGTCTATGGGGCAGGACAGTAAATTTGACGTTGTTCTCTCTTCACTATTTTTTTCTGAAAGTAAGTCTTGATGACACCATCAAGACTTTTTCTTTTATTATTTCAGCAAATAGGATTGTAAAAAAATTATTTGTTGTACTCTCCCATTCACTGCGCTCTAAGTTTACCCAACTATGATGACTTCTGCTACTGAGAAACCCGGAAATGTGAAAAGGGTCCATGGATGACAGTAAAAAAACATTGGTGGCAAAACACAACTTGTGGCGCCCCCTGCAGGAAAGACACTGATATAAGCCTTCAGTTTTGCTCACTCTGTTCTTCTCCTCCACTTCTTGAAAGCGTTTCATCTGCCATTTATCGATCTCCGCTTCTCGTTCGGCTCGTCTGGCCTCCTGCTCCTGCTTCTCCTCCTTCTGCTCCATCTTCCTCCTCCTCATCCTTGCTCTTTTCTTGTTGACCTGCAGTAGACATATGTTGATATTCAATATATCGTTACAATGAAGATTCATAATATTAATATTGTGGGTAGGGCTGCATGATAATGGAAAAATCTGACATTGCAATATTTAGCTTTGGTGCGATATACAGTTGAATTCAGAAGTATTAGCCCTTCTAAATGATTAGCCTCACTGTATATTTCCCCCCAATTTCCGATTTTTTCAACACATTTCTAAACATAATAGTTTTAATAACTAATAACTGATTTATTTTATCTCTGCCATGGTGACTGTACATAATATCTTGCTAGATATTTTTCAAAATACTAGTATTCGAAAATTTTGTGACTATATATATATATATATATATATATATATATATATATATAT